>WNWK01001412.1:0-60000 GCA_009830355.1 Cherax destructor
TTTTTAAACCCACCCCTTCAACCCACTCCACTTCCTTCAACCCACTCTACTTCTTAAACCCACTCTACTACCCTTTTAACCCACTCACTATCCTTCAACCCACTCTACTATCCTCCACCACTCTACTATCCTCCACCCCCCACTATCAACCCATTTTACTATCCTCCACCCACCCCACTATCCTCCACCCCCACTATCCTCCCCCCCACCCCATTTCCCTCCACCCACCCCACTATCCTCCACCCCCCCACTATCCTCCCCCCACCCCTTCCCCCAGCCCACCCCCACTATCCTCCAGCCCACTCCACTATCCTCCAGCCCCCCACTGTCCTCCAGCCCACCCCCTATCCTCCAGCCCACTCCACTATCTCCAGCCCACTCCACTATCCTCCAGCCCACCCCCTATCCTCCAGCTCACTCCTGCCCCTCTAGGACCTTCTGCCTTTCTAGCACCTTTCTGCCCCTCATATTACCTCTTTTCCCAGATAGTTGACCACGCCGTTTGGCATTTTACCGCCCTTCCCTTTTTCTCTTGAATTGGGAACAGCAACAAGTGTCAGTGAGATCAGCCTTTCTTCTCGTTGTTCTTTGGCTTCTTGTCTCGTTCTGAGGGAGGTGAAGGGATCGGCCCTACACACCCCCGACTACATAGTGGGAACAATTCAGTCTGAGAACCATAAGGTGGTAATTGCTGTTTCAACCCGCCACAGAATGCGGAGGCCAAAGAAGGACGACGAAGCAACAGAGCAATGGTAGACAACACCCGAGGTGCCAGAAGAGCCACATGGGGAGAGCAAAGTTACTAGTTATGGGTGATTTCAATCACAAGGAATTGACGGGGAAAACCGGGGCCCAAATGGAGGTCCTGAATCATGGAGAGCCAAGATGATGGATGTGGTACTAAAAACCTCATGCATCAACATGTTAGAGACACTACCAGAGAGGGGGGTGAGGATGACCCAGCAAGACTGGACTTAGTATTCACCTTATAGTTCGGACATCGAAGATATCACGTATGAAAGGCCCTTGCCTTTGATCATTTGTTCTGCGTTTTGATTATATAGTTGAGTAGTTGAGCTACAAGTGGAGGGGAGCAGGATGGAAGGAGAAACGAAACTACAAAGGGGACTCTAAACAGCATGAGGAACTCCTACAAGACTTCAGGGGGAGAGAGAATTGACGGGAAAAAACAGAAAAAGAAATGATGGAATATGTGAAAACCCAAATGAAAAGGGGCAGAGGAGAGGTTTGCCCCCAAAGGGGAAACAAGTAACGGGAAGACCAGAACGAGTCCTTGGTTCCCCCAAAAGGTGAAGGGAGGAAAAAAACTAAGTGCATTAGAGAATGGAAAAATACAGAAGACAAAGGCCCCAGGAAATAAAGAGATTAGCCGAAGAGCCAGAAACGAATATGCACAGGTAAAAAGGGAAAGGCTCAGGACAATACAAAAATGATATAGCATAAAAAGTAAATTTTGCCAAAGCTGTTGAAACCCACATCAGGAGGAAAACAACAGTAAAGGACCAGGTAATCAGGCTGAGGAAGGAAGGTGGAGTTCACAAAAAACGACCAAGAGGTAGTGAGGAGCTCAACATGAGATTTAAAAGATTTACAAGGAAAGGAAGGACCCCGGGAAATTTTAGAATGGGGAGGTATACCAACAAGTGCTGGATGAAATACACAAAACCGAGGAGGAGGTGAAGAAGCTGTTATGTGAACTCGATACCTCAAAAGCGGGGGGACCACAACATTTCTCCGGGGCCCTTTAGGGGGGAGCAGAGATTTTTGGTGTGCCACTAACAAAATCTTCAACACATCCATTGAGACTGGGCAACTACCTGAGGTGTGGAAGATGGCAAATGTAGCCCCAAATTTTTTAAAAAAGGAGACAGACACGAGGCATTAAACTACAGACCTGTGTCCTGACGTGTATAGTAGGTCATGGAGAAGATCATCAGGAGGAGAGTGGTGGAGCACCTAGAAAAAACACAAGCTTATAAACGACAACCGAGGTTTCAGGGAAGGAAAATCCGGGCACAAACCTACTGGAGTTTTTTGCAAGGTAACAGAAGTAAGACACGAGAGAGGGGTGAAAAGACTGCATTTTTTGGACTGCAAAAAGTTCGCACAGTTCCTCACAAGAGGGTTTAAAGCAAAGGCTAGAGGATCAGGCACGTAACAGGAAAGGACTGCAAAGGGTCAGAGAATATTTACGGGGGGGCAACAACGGTCATGGTACGTGACGAGGTTCAGAGTGGGCACCTGTGACGAGTGGGGTTCCACAAGGGGCACCTAGGACCTGTACTGTTTTGGTATATTTAATGACATAACGGAAGGGGTAGCTCAAAATGTCCTGTTTGCAGATGATGTGAAGTTAATGAGAAGAATTAAATGTTGAGGATCAGGCAGGACTAAAAGAGACCAGACAGGCTACAAGCCTGGTCCCTAAATGGGTCTTTGAATTTAACCCTGCCAAATGTAAAATCGAAGATCGGGAAGGGCAAAAAAACCGCAGACAGAGTAATCTAGGTAAAAACTGCAAACCTCACTCAAGGAAAAGATCTTGGGGTGAGTATAATACCAACATCTCCGAGGCACACATCAATAGATAACTGCTGCAGCATACGGGCGGCTGGCAAACCTAAAATAGCGTTCCCAAAACCTCACTAAGGTATGTTCAAGACTCTGTACACCAAAACGTCAGGGCCCCTACTGGGATGCAGCACCAGTTTGGAACCCCCACCTGGTCAAAAACGTCGGGGAAAATTTGAGAAAGTGCAAAAGGGTTTTAAAAGACTAGTCCCAGAGCTAAGGGGTTTCCCACGAAGAAAGGTTAAGGAAATCGGGCCCGACGACACTAGAGGACAGGAGGGGTTGGGGGGACATGATAACGACAAAAAAATATGGAGGAATAATAAGGTGGACAGGCAAGATGTTCAGGGGGACACAGAAACAAGTCTTGGAAGTTGAAGACTCCTATGAGTCAAAGGGATGTTAAGTATTTCTTCAGTCATAGAGTTGTCAGGAAGTGGAATGCCTAAAATGACGTAGGGGGGCAGGAACCATACATAGTTTTTTAAAACGAGGTTTGATAAAGCTCATGGAGCAGGGAGAAAGGGGCCAGTAGCAATCAGTGAAGAGGCGGGGGCCCGGAGCTATGAATCGACCCCCGCAACCCCAAATAGGTGAGTAACGCGCTCGAGACTACCATGATTTGTGGTCATTACAGTACCCTTGTTACAGACTATGATAATTCGTGACCACATACAGTACCATTGGTCAGGACTGGCATTATTCATGGTCAAACACTATTGGTTAAGACTGCCCTTTTTTATTACCATTATATGGACAGCTTGGATGAGGAAACCTTTATTTACCGCGGGGAAAGATGGGTATGAACTGCGGGGACCCGGGAAAAGCCTGGATACGGACGGTGAGGTGGTAGCCTTCAATTAAAAATAGCCTGGGAAATTAAAAAAGGGCCCCTTTTAAGGGGGTTTTTGATGCTGGTCCCTTGATTCAAAGGGAAAGAACTACCCTTCTTTGGGCCTCTTGATTACTTTGCATTCTCCCGACGATGTAAGAGCCTTCAGGATTATTATTCTTAACCCCCAAACTACAAAGTTCTTTGTGTGAGAAAGGAGCTTGGCAATTCTGCTATCAGTGATAGGATCATTTACAACATTGTACTTGACATTAGACTGTCACCACAGATCTTGCTAAATGTCTACTGGTAAACACAAATATATTTAAAAAAAAATATATATATATATATATATATATATATATATATATATATATATATATGGGAAAGGTAGTAGGTTGGTGACATTAACCCCCAGGGGGGATCCCCGTCCTGCCAAGGAGTGAAAAACGAAAGCCTGTAATTGTTTTAAATGATGGTAGGTTCTGGTGTTTTTTTTCTCTTTAAACATGCAAGTTTTCCCGGGGGGTACGTCTTACTACTTTATTTTAATTTGGTCACACTACACATACATGTACACCCCCTGGGGTTTTTTTCTTTTCCCCCTTTCTAGTTCTTGTTCTTGTTTATTTCCTCTTATCTCCATGGGCAAGTGGAACAGAATTTTTCCCCCTCCGAAAAATAGGGTGTCGTAAGAGGCGACTAAGTCCCGGCAGCAAGGGGCAAAAAAACCCCCCTTCTTCTGTATACATTACTAGAGTTAAAAAGCTAAACTTTGGGGCCACTTTGCTTCGGTGGGATACGGCCAGTCGGGGGAGCAATGTGTGGGGGAATATAATGCAGAGAATTGTAGTTTGGAAAGGGGGAGGAGGTGGGGACCCAAAACTATTATCCAGATGGTTGGGGGGGGGGTTTTTGGGGAGATGGTTCGGACAGTTGAGAGGGATGTAAAAAAGGGGGAAATTTTGGAGAGTGAAAAAATTTTCGTAGTGGAGGGAAGGCGGGGTAGGGGTTGGTCTAAGAAAGGTTGGGGGGGGGGGGTAAAGGAGGTTTTGTGTGCGAGGAAATTTGACTTCCAAAAATGCGTGAGGGTGTTAGATAGGAGCGAATGGAGACAAAAAATTTTTAGGCCTTGACGTGCTTTTTTGGAAAGGAAAAGGCCCCAAGGGTTTAAAATGGGAAGGGGGTTGGGGAAAAAGGGGGGAGGCCGGCCCCTTGGGGGGTTTTTGGGGTTTTTGGGGAAAAAACAGTTCGGGGGGGAAGGAGGGGTGTTAAATTTTTTTTGGGGACCCCCTTTTCCCCCGTTGGTCCCCCCCCTCCGGGGGAAAACCCCCTTTTGGATTTTTGGGGAAATTTGCCCTTTTTGGGTCCCCCTCCCTTTGGGGGGCCCCCCGCCTTGGTGGCCCCCTCCCTTTGGGGGGCCACCCTGCCTTGGGGCCACCCTGCTCGGTGGCCACCCTGCCTTGGTGGCCCCCCTCCCTTTGGGGGGGCCCCCCCGGGTCTTTGGGGGGCCCCCCCCTTGGGGAAAAAAATTTTCCCCCCTTTTTTAAATTTCCCCTTTTTGGGGGACCCCCCCCCCCCGTTTTTCCCCCCGGGGTACCCCCCCCCCTGTTTTTCCCCCCTTTTTTACCCCCGGGGGAAAACCCCGTTTTTCCCCCCTTTTTTACCCCCCCCCTCCCCACCCCCGGTGGTATGGGGCAAAAAACCCTGCCCTGGGTTTTTCCCCCCTTTTAAACCCTCCTTGGGGAAAAAAACCGGGGAAAAAACCTCTGTTTTGGAAAAAAAAGGTTTTTTGGGGGGGAAAAAAAAAATTTTTTTCCCACCCCCTTTTGGGGCCCCAAACCCGTTTTATTTTTATTTTAAAAAATTTTTTTGGGGGGCCCCCCCCTCGTCTCGTTAAACAATAAATTAGGCATTGGGGAAAAAAGGGGTTTAAATTTCCTTTTATAAGAAGGCCCTTAGCCCCGACACCCGACTGGGCAACCCCCACTGACACCATGACTGACACCATGACTGGGGCACCATGACTGACACCATGACTGACACCTGACTGACACCATGACTGACACCATGACTGACACCAGGGGGGACACCTGACTGACACCATGACTGACACCAGGGGGGGGCACCTGACTGACACCATGACTGGGCACCATGACTGACACCCCTGACTGACACCTGACTGACACTATGACTGACACCTGACTGACACCATGACTGACACCATGACTGACACCATGACTGACACCATGACTGACACCATTGTGACAGCCTGACTGCTCTGCACAGACAACCATGCTGCCGCCAGCTGACAGTTCATACCACCATGACTGACCATGATTCCTGCCAGAGGGCAGCCTGATGAACCGCTACCCATGCTACCCCAGACCCGCCCATGGCCCACTCTCACTGCACCCGACTGACACCAGTCACATGCGACCCTATGACTCACCATCTCGCAGGGATGCCCACCTGGGCCCATGACTGACACCATGACTGACCCACCTTTATTACAAAAAAGAAGACACCTAAACTGACATTTCAACCACGCTCCAAAACGCCAAATGACATCTGGTTATAAACCGGTGCAGCGGCTGACATCGCGTGTGACACCGGAGCATGAACATGAAGTACACCACTGTGCACCTGGCAGCTACCGCTGACAGACCAGCATCCGCTCCACACCGAGTGCTATACCGCATGCTGCACACATATTGACATATTGGCTCCATGACCCATGACTAACACCTGACTGACACCATGACTGACACCTGACTGACACACCATGACTGACACCTGACTGACACCTGACTGACACCATGACTGACACCTGACACCAGTTGACACTGACTGACACCTGACACCAGCTGACACCTATGACCCTGACGACACCTGACTGACACCATGATTGACACCATGACTGACACCTGACTGACATCATGACTGACCATGACTGACACCTGACTGACACCATGACTGACACCTGACTGACTATGACTACCTTACTGACACCTGACTGACACCAATGACATGACTGACACCTGACTGACACCTGACTGACACCATGACTGACACCTGACTGACACCTGACTGACATCATGACTGACACCTGACTGACACCATGACTGACACCATGACTGACACCTGACTGACACCATGACTGACACCATGACTGACACCTGACTGACACCTGACTGACACCATGACTGACACCATGACTGACACCATGACTGACACCATGACTGACACCATGACTGACACCATGACTGACACCATGACTGACACCATGACTGACACCGCTGACACTGACGCATGACTGACACCATGACTGACACCAGACTGACACCTGCGACACCTGACTACACCATGACTGACACCATGACGACGACACCATGACTGACCCGACGACACCATGGACACCTGACTGACACCATGACTGACACCTGACTGACACCGACTGACACCATGCTGACACCTGACTGACACCTGACTGACACCATGACTGACACCATGACTGACACTATAACTGACACCTGACTGACACCATGACTGACACCTGACTGACACCATGACTGACACCATGACTGACACCATGACTGACACCTGACTGACACCATGACTGACACCATGACTGACACCTGACTGACACCATGACTGACATTATGACTGACACCATGACTGACACCATGACTGACACCATGACTGACACCTGACTGACATCATGACTGACACCATGACTGACACCATGACTGACACCATGACTGACACCTGTCTTACACCATGACTCATGATCACTCTTCATGATCTTAACATTTGTACCGTGACGTGAAAGGAGGAATTTTTATGTTTGGATCCATTGTGGTATTTATCTCGGAGGAAATTAATCCCGACCTAAATATCTCTCCAAATCAATACATTCTGGAACACTCACGCACACGCTTCCCTTTTGTTTGTTTTCACTTACCCAGCGTTATTTTTGGCTCATTAAGAAACAAGTGGTGTTGACGTTTCATTAAAGTCTTCAACTACACTCGAATATTAAGGTCAGTAAAAAACGCTTCTGACCTTTAAATATTACAGCCTTCTGAGCGCCGACTAGAATGATTCCACAGTTGATGATATCACAGTCGATGATATCACAGTTGATGATATCACAGTTGATGATATCACAGTTGATGATATCACAGTCCATGAGTTATCAATGTCGCCTGGGGACACAGTGTGATACACAGTGACACCCAGCATACATGGATACATAGTTTGGGGACACAGTGAGTGATACAGCAGTGATACGCAGCAGGGTGTATACGTGGTTTGGGCACTAACAAACTTTCTATCTCTTATTTTTAAAACTATTATCATCGTCGAGGTCTGAACATCTCTCGATCGTGTTGGCATTTACATGTTCATGGTAGCTACGCTATGCTACGTCTACGCTCCCCAGAATGATCAATGGTTGTAGAAAAGATAGGATCACAGTAGTGGAGAATAGATTATAGTAATATAGAGGGATCACAGTAGTATAAGAGGATCACAGTAGTAGAGGGATCACAGTAATATAGAGAGGATCACAGTAATATAGAGAGATCACAGTAGTATAGAGAGGATCACAGTAGTATGAGAGGATCACAGTAGTATAGAGATGATCACAGTAGTATAGAAGGATCACAGTAATATAGAGAGGATCACAGTAATATGAGAAGATCACAGTAGTATAGAGAGGATCACAGTAGTATAGAGAGGATCACAGTAGTATAGAGAGGATCACAGTAGTATAGAGAGGATCACAGTAGTATAGAGAGGATCACAGTAGTATAGAGAGGATCACAGTAGTATGAGATCACAGTAATAGAGAGGATCACAGTAGTATAGAGAGGATCACAGTAATATAGAGAGGATCACAGTAATATAGAGAGGGATCACAGTAATATAGAGAGGATCACAGTAGTATAGAAAGGATCACAGTAATATAGAGAGGATCACAGTAATATAGAGAGGATCACAGTAGTATAAGAGGATCACAGTAGTATAGAGAGGATCACAGTAGTATAAAGAGGATCACAGTAGTATAGAGAGGATCACAGTAGATATAGAGAGGATCACAGTAGTATAGAGAGGATCACAGTAGCATAGAGAGGATCACAGTAATATAGAGAGGATCACAGTAGATATAGAGAGGATCACAGTAATATAGAGAGGATCACAGTAGTATAGAGAGGATCACAGTAATATAGAGAGGATCACAGTAGTATAAGAGGATCACAGTAGTATAGAGAGGATCACAGTAGTATAAAGAGGATCACAGTATATAGAGAGGATCACAGTAATATAAGAGGATCACAGTAGTATAGAGAGATCACAGTAGTATAGAGAGGATCACAGTAATATAGAGAGGATCACAGTAGTATAGAGAGGATCACAGTAGTATAGAGAGGATCACAGTAGTATAGAGAGGATCACAGTAGTATAGAGAGGATCACAGTAGTATAGAGAGGATCACAGTAGTATAGAGAGGATCACAGTAGTATAGAGAGGATCACAGTAGTATAGAGAGGATCACAGTAGCATAAGAGGATCACAGTAATATAGAGAGGATCACAGTAATATAGAGAGGATCACAGTAATATAGAGAGGATCACAGTAGTATAGAGAGGATCACAGTAATATAGAGAGGATCACAGTAGTATAGAGAGGATCACAGTAGTATAGAGAGGATCACAGTAGTATAGAGAGGATCACAGTAGTATAGAGAGGATCACAGTAGTATAGAGAGGATCACAGTAGTATAGAGAGGATCACAGTAGTATAGAGAGGATCACAGTAGTATAGAGAGGATCACAGTAATATAGAGAGGATCACAGTAATATAGAGAGTGATCACAGTAATATAGAGAGGGATCACATTAGTATTGAGAGGATCACAGTAATATAGAGAGGATCACAGCAATATAGAGAGAGATCACAGTAGTATAAAGAGGATCACAGTAGTATAGAGAGGATCACAGTAGTATAAAGAGGATCACAGTAGTATAGAGAGGATCACAGTAGTATAGAGAGGATCACAGTAGTATAGAGAGGATCACAGTAGCATAGAGAGGATCACAGTAATATAGAGAGGATCACAGTAATATAGAGAGGATCACAGTAATATAGAGAGGATCACAGTAGTATAGAGAGGATTACAGTATATAGAGAGGATCACAGTAGTATAGAGAGGATCACAGTAGTATAGAGAGGATCACAGTAGTATAGAGAGGATCACAGTAGTATAGAGAGGATCACAGTAGTATAGAGAGGATCACAGTAGTATAGAGAGGATCACAGTAGTATAGAGAGGATCACAGTAGTATAGAGAGGATCACAGTAATATAGAGAGGATCACAGTAATATAGAGAGTGATCACAGTAATATAGAGAGGGATCACAGTAGTATAGAGAGGATCACAGTAATATAGAGAGGATCACAGTAATATATAGAGAGATCACAGTAGTATAAAGAGGATCACGGTAGTATAGAGAGGATCACAGTAGTATAAAGAGGATCACAGTAGTATAGAGAGGATCACAGTAATATAGAGAGAGATCACAGTAGTATAGAGAGGATCACAGTAGTATAGAGAGGATCACAGTAATATAGAGAGGATCACAGTAATATAGAGAGGGATCACAGTAGTATAGAGAGGATCACAGTAGTATAGAGAGGATCACAGTAGTATAGAGAGGATCACAGTAGTAGAGAGGATCACAAGTAAAGGGATTCAAGGAATTAAACGCAAGCTTAAATAAGAAACACTATTTCACTTATAACTGGGTTACATTAGCACTTGCGCAAAATTTACATAGTGTACTTTTTATGTGCCCATAACATCTATGTGCCCCTTCTAGACCAGTGTAAAAAAAGTATGTTATATACACAAAACTTGAATAAATTCAGTAGGATAGTATTCAGGTACGACAATCATTGAAGACTGAGCCAGAGCCAGAGATTCAACCCTTACAGTCACAGCTAGGTAAGTACACACGTACGTGTGTACTTACCTAGTAAGTACACACGTAAGTCACAGGTAAGTACATACATAAGAACATAAGAAAAAAAGGAACACTGCAGCAGGCCTACTGACCCATGCGAGGCAGGTCCATCACTCCCCTGCTTAGACCTGACTACCTGGAGGTAACCCTTTCCAGGTAAACTCCAGGTAGTCAGGTCACTTCCACTTAAGGAATTAGTAAGCATCTGACCTAGTAGCACAAGCTAGTTAGGTCCAACTCACACCCACCCACACCCACTCATGTATTTATCTAACCTATTTTTAAAACTACACAACGTCCCAGCCCCTATGACGGTACTCGGGAGTTTGTTCCACTCATCCACAACTCTATTACCAAACCAGTGTTTTCCTATATCCTTCCTGAATCTGAACTTTTCCAACTTGAAACCATTGCTGCGAGTCCTGTCTTGGCTGGATATTTTCAGCACGCTATTTACATCCCCTTTGTATATTCCTGTTTTCATTTATACACCTCAATCATATCTTCCCTAATTCTACGCCTTTCTAGAGAGTGCAGATTCAGGGCCCTCAGTCTATCCTCATAGGGAAGATTTCTGATACATGGGATCAACTTTGTCATCCTCCTCTGTACGTTTTCCAGTGCATTTATATCCATTCTGTAATACGGTGACCAGAACTGTGCAGCATAATCTAAATGAGGCCTAACCAAAGATATATAGAGTTGAAGAACAACCTGAGGACTTCTATTATTTATACGTGTGTACTTACCTGTGACTGTAAGGGTGTGCATAAAGTATGGGACACACACAGTAAGGGTGCGGGTATACCTGGAGATGGTTACGGGGGTCAACGCCCTCGCATACTGTAAGGGTACGCATACGCAGCCGTAGCCAGAAAAAATACTGTATCCCCTGTCAACACCCGCAACATTGAACATTTGTCAACATCAACGTAAGTATCGTGTTCATTTTTCTCTGGAGTCCATGTTTATTAATTCTGTCATCTTACACCCTCTGTCAGAGGGATACCTACACCGTGAAGTGTACATCTCTGTCAGAGGGATACCTACACCGTGAAGTGTACATCTCTGTCAGAGGGATACCTACACCGTGAAGTGTACATCTCTGTCAGAGGGATACCTACACCGTGAAGTGTACATCTCTGTCAGAGGGATACCTACACCGTGAAGTGTACATCTCCGTCAGAGGGATACCTACACCGTGAAGTGTACATCTTTCAATGTATATACTCTGAGAGTTTACCGTTATCCCTATTTTAGGGATTATAGTATTCTTAACTGGTGGTTTACAGTTTATATGCAGGAATGATCTTCATGTAGTAGATAGGTTTTAAACTTTACTGACCAACAGTGAGAGTCTTGGGTCATGCTAAGACATTCTAAAGCCACCTTTGTCATGCTTCAAGTCCTTCTAAGACATAAGGTGTCGTTGTGTGGATTAGTGAGAGTTCCTAGACCATTTGGGTCCACTCGTACTCAAGACATTGCAGACCCTGGAGGGGCGTTGTGTGGGAGGTAAGAGCGCGTCCCCAAGGACCACTCGGGTCATCCCCAAAGACAACCTGAGCGCACCATCAGTCAGTGTCATCCACAGCATCTTTCACGCTTCATCCTTGATCAATTATCTTGCCACCAATTATCACCACAACCACCACCTCCAATAATAATATTTATTTCTACAACTCCCGAGTAACGTCATTGAAGCTAAAACGTTGTGTAGTTTTAAAAATAGGTAAGAGAAATACATGAGTGGGTGTGACTGGGATTTGACTAGCTTAGGCCAGTAGGCCTGCTGTAGTGCCCCTTCTTTATGTTCTCAAGTACATGATACAACTTATGCAGACCATAGCTGACATCAATGACATACTATATAAAGAGCACCTTGTTATGCAAAGCATTTCGGGAAACTTAGGTTAATTTTGTTCCCAGGATACCACCCACACCAGTCGACTAACACCCAGGTACCTACTTACTGCTAGGTTAACATAGACAGCAGGTAAGGAAACACGCCCAAATATTTCCACCCGTACATGAGTTAGATCCAAGGACCTCAGTATGTGAGATGAGTGAGCTACCACCGAGCTACGGGATAGCCACCACCATCTTTCCTCCTTCTCTATTACCATCTTCCTCCCACAATCCCTTCTCCATCTACCCGCTTATTATCCATATACCTCCCCTCGTATACTCCGTCACACTGGCTGGATTACACGTATAAGGTAACGACATGTGTTGGAGGAGGTTCTGAAAACCCACAAGTTGAAAAATGAAACACTTGTGCAGCGTTTTGGAATCTTTACTGAGGAAACGTTTCGCCAACTAGTGGCTTCCTCAGTTCCGTAAGGGATTGAAGTATATCAGTCTAAGCTAGGGCATTGAGGAGAACTTAGATTTCACAATGAGGGGAACTTTAGAGGGTTTCACAGTGAGGGGAACTTTATAGGGGTTTCACAAGGGACAGCGTTAGAGGGTTTCACGATGACAGTGGGGGGGGGATAGTGGAAATTGGGAAACAAAAGAATTGAATTTGAAAAAAAATGTAGAGAGCGAAGAGGTGAAAGTCAAAGAGTTATTCCAGCACAATAATTGAGTCAGTGAGTTTTATCAGTACAATAATTGAGAGTCAAAGAGTTATACCAGAACAATAATTGACAGCCAAAGAGTTTGTACCAGCACAAGACTTAAGAACCAAGCAGTGGAACTATCCCAAAAGTTGAGAGCAAAACTGCATCAGAATTTCCTCAGACAATCGACCACTGAGGAGGAGGAGGAAGAGGAAGGGGCGGAGGAGGAGAAGAGTTGCTCTGACTAACCACTGTGAAATTAACAAGCGATGACAACGCATCCAGAAGTTTGAAAGTTTGTTATATGCCGTAAACTGACCACAATTATCCACAGTGACCTCTACCGGGAATTATTTTGGCAAAGAGTGAAGACATCCGGGGTAAAAAGGCTGAAAAAGCTTGAAAATGCTTAAGTGTGGGTCATCACGTCACTAAGACCCACGTCAGGAAGTAAATTTATTTAGGTACATATACACAAAAATAGTTAAATTGCAAAACACCCCAAAGAGGGATTAAATACGCAAATTAAGACGCATTATGGATGCTGAACAGATTCAGGGATGACAATGGCTAAAGCACCGCAACAGGATTCTGGAAAACGAACGGAAAAAAAATTTGGAAACGAAGAGAGGTTTGATATGTAGTGGGAAGGCATAGCAACCCACATGGGTATGGAAATCTTTAGCTCCAGATCTTTCGCACTCTTGGGCGTCCTTAGGAGCTATGCAATGTTGCAAAACAGCAACAGATAGGAGGGGAAATTCTCTGAGACAAATGACTGCTGTCAACTTCAGGGAAAAGATCGCAAATGCATCCACTTCGGAACCTTCAATGGAAACTTTTCACTCCTTGGACCTTGTTCACTTGCAGTGCATTACAAGTGCTCAAGGTTCAAAGGCTCGACACGCTTTCAGTACAGGTATACTAGATATGTTAGTGTTCATTTCTCTTTAGCGGTTCGATATAGAACACAGTCAGGATATTTTGAGCTTGATAGTGACAAGCTACGAAGCATAAACAAGCATTTTCCTATAACTTAGGTAAGGTTAGAGGCGTAGGGGCAGGTCAGACACTAAACTACGTATTGTGTTGGTACCTACGATCTTTGCTCTTCCCCCCCTCCCCCTCTTTCCCCGCTCGAAGACTTTAACGAAAGCTCTCCATCTCTCGCTCTCTCTCTCTCTCTCTCTCTCTCTCTCTCTCTCTCTCTCTCTCTCTCTCTCTCTCTCTCTCTCTCTCTCTCTCTCTTTTCTCTTCCTTTGCAGATCTCATAGTCTCTCCCACAGCGCGATTCACACCCATCATTCTCACCCATCATTCACACCCATCGTTCACACTCACCGTTCACACTCACCGTTCACACCCATCGTTCACACCCATCGTTCACACTCACCGTTCACACCCATCGTTCACACTCACCGTTCACACCCATCGTTCACACCCATCATTCACACCCATCATTCACACTCATCATTCACACCCATCGTTCACACCCATCGTTCACACCCATCGTTCACACCCATCATTCACACCCATCATTCACACTCATCATTCACACCCATCGTTCACACCCATCGTTCACACCCATCGTTCACACCCATCGTTCACACCCATCATTCACACCCATCATTCACACCCATCATTTACACCCATCGTTCACACCCATCGTTCACACCCATCGTTCACACCCATCGTTCACACCCATCGTTCACACCCATCGTTCATAATTTACGATTTTCTTTTTATGGGTTGCTAAAAGGAATTTAGGATTTGTTGCAAGATAAAAAGGACACATAGCAGCCATGGTTTATGTCTGCTGTTAAACCAGACTATGAAAGTTTTTATCTTAAGCTACATAATAAAAATAAAATATCAAGGGGAAGCAGTGATCCCATGGGGCCATTCAGGACACCGGAAGTGGGAAGCAATCAGATTTAATCTAAGGGGAAGGCAGTTCGACTTCCTTCGATTAAAAAATTCTCATTAGCATCAAGGATCCACCCATGATGGAGGGATGGGAGGAGGATGGGAGGAGGATGGGAGGAGAATGGGAGGAGGATGGGAGGATGGGAGGAGGATGGGAGGAGGATGGGAGGAGGATGGGAGGATGGGAGGAGGATGGGAGGAGGATGGGAGGAGGATGGGAGGACTGATTCTTGTCACAGATGACCACTCGATCCCAACCAGTTTTATCGGCCACGAAAGTTAGATGGAAGAGATGAAAAAGTTTGGTGTAATGATACAAGAAAAAAATATCCTTAACCAGGCAAAAAAAATATATTAGGAAAACGTGTGAACGAAAACAAGACAGAATGAAAATAATTCCTGAGCGCAACGCAAGAGGACGATAAACTTATTGAAAAATATATGAGAAATATTGAAACACAACGAAACACAATAGTAAAACTATTGCAAAATATGAGAAATAATGAGATACAACACAGCGGAACGATAAACTTGTTGCAGAAAATGAGAAATAATGAGACGCAGCCCAGAGGTGTCAGGAAGTGGCGAGTCGACTCGCCCTTACCTGGACACAAGCAAGTGTTCCTGTGCCTCTGTATCCCATGCAGACAATGCAAGTTAAATACGAACAAAAGTAGCAAGAGGACAAGAAGAAAAGAGGAACCAGCAAGAGGACAAGAAGAAAAGAGGAACCAGCAAGAGGACAAGAAGAGGAACCAGGAAGAGGACAAGAAGAAAAGAGGAACCAGGAAGAGGACAAGAAGAAAAGAGGAACCAGCAAGAGGACAAGAAGAAAAGAGGAACCAGCAAGAGGACAAGAAGAAAAGAGGAACCAGCAAGAGGACAAGAAGAAAAGAGGAACCAGCAAGAGGACAAGAAGAAAAGAGGAACCAGCAAGAGGACAAGAAGAAAAGAGGAACCAGCAAGAGGACAAGAAGAAAAGAGGAACCAGCAAGAGGACAAGAAGAAAAGAGAACCAGCAAGAGGACAAGAAGAAAAGAGGAACCAGCAAGAGGACAAGAAGAAAAAAGGAACCAGCAAGAGGACAAGAAGAAAAGAGGAACCAGCAAGAGGACAAGAAGAGGAACCAGGAAGAGGACAAGAATAAAAGAGGAACGAGGAAGAGGACAGGAATAAAAGAGGAACCAGTAAGAGGACAAGAAGAAAAGATGAACCAGTAAGAGGACAAGAAGAGGAACCAGGAAGAGGAACCAGGAAGAGGACAAGAATAAAAGAGGAACCAGGAAGAGGACAGGAATAAAAGAGGAACCAGTAAGAGGACAAGAAGAGGAACCAGGAAGAGGATAAGAATAAAAGAGGAACCAGCAAGAGGACAAGAAGAAAAGAGGAACCAGTAAGAGGACAAGAAGAAAAGAAAAACCAGCAAGAGGACAAGAAGAAAAGAGGAACCATCAAGAGGACAAGAAGAGGAACCAGGAAGAGGACAAGAATAAAAGAGGAACCAGGAAGAGGACAGGAATAAAAGAGGAACCAGTAAGAGGACAAGAAGAAAAGATGAACCAGTAAGAGGACAAGAAGAGGAACCAGGAAGAGGAACCAGGAAGAGGACAAGAATAAAAGAGGAACCAGGAAGAGGACAGAATAAAAGAGGAACCAGTAAGAGGACAAGAAGAGGAACCAGGAAGAGGATAAGAATAAAAGAGGAACCAGCAAGAGGACAAGAAGAAAAGAGGAACCAGTAAGAGGACAAGAAGAAAAGAAAAACCAGCAAGAGGACAAGAAGAAAAGAGGAACCAGTAAGAGGACAAGAAGAAAAGAAAAACCAGCAAGAGGACAAGAAGAAAAGAGGAACCAGCAAGAGGACAAGAAGAAAAGAGGAACCATAAAAGAGGACAAGAAGAGAGGAACCATCAAGAAGACAAGAAGAAAAGAGGAACCATCAAGAGGACAAGAAGAAAAGAGGAACCATCAAGAGGACAAGAAGAAAAGAGGAACCAGCAAGAGGACAAGAAGAAAAGAGAACCATCAAGAGGACAAGAAGAAAAGAGGAACCATCAAGAGGACAAGAAGAGGAACCAGGAAAAGGATAAGAATAAAAGAGGAACCAGCAAGAGGACAAGAAGAAAAGATGAACCAGTAAGAGGACAAGAAGAAAAGAAAACCAGCAAGAAGACAAGAAGAAAAGAGGAACCA
Organism: Cherax destructor; assembly: GCA_009830355.1. Taxonomy (NCBI): domain Eukaryota; kingdom Metazoa; phylum Arthropoda; class Malacostraca; order Decapoda; family Parastacidae; genus Cherax; species Cherax destructor. Next base: position 17,135 of record WNWK01001412.1, read on the forward strand.
GCAAGAGGACAAGAAGAAAAGAGGAACCATAAAAGAGGACAAGAAGAGAGGAACCATCAAGAAGACAAGAAGAAAAGAGGAACCATCAAGAGGACAAGAAGAAAAGAGGAACCATCAAGAGGACAAGAAGAAAAGAGGAACCATCAAGAGGACAAGAAGAAAAAAAGAACCATAAAGAGGACAAGAAGAAAAGAGGAACCAGCAAAAGGACAAGAAAAGAGGAACCAGCAAGAGGACAAGAAGAAAAGAGGAACCAGCAAGAGGACAAGAAGAAAAGAGGAACCAGCAAGAGGACAAGATGAAAAGAGGAACCAGTAAGAGGCCAAAACGAAAAGAGGAACCAGTAAGAGGACAAGGAAAAAGAGGAACCATCAAGAGGACAAGAAGAAAAGAGGAACCATCAAGAGGCCAAAACGAAAAGAGGAACCAGTAAGAGGACAAGGAAAAAAGAGGAACCATCAAGAGGACAAGAAGAAAAGAGGAACCATCAAGAGGCCAAAACGAAAAGAGGAACCAGTAAGAGGACAAGGAAAAAAGAGGAACCATCAAGAGGACAAGAAGAAAAGAGGAACCATCAAGAGGACAAGATGAAAAGAGGAACCAGCAAGAGGACAAGATGAAAAGAGGAACCAGCAAGAGGACAAGATGAAAAGAGGAACCAGCAAGAGGACAAGAAGAAAAGAGGAACCATCAAGAGGACAAGATGAAAATAGGAACCAGCAAGAGGACAAGAAGAAAAGAAGAACCATCAAGAGGACAAGATGAAAAGAAGAACCATCAAGAGGACAAGATGAAAAGAGGAACCAGCAAGAGGACAAGAAAAGAGGAACCAGCAAGAGGACAAGATGAAAAGAGGAACCAGCAAGATGACAAGATGAAAAGAGGAACCAGCAAGAGGACAAGATGAAAAGAGGAACCAGCAAGAGGACAAGATGAAAAGAGGAACCAGTAAGAGGACAAGATGAAAAGAGGAACCAGTAAGAGGACAAGATGAAAAGAGGAACCAGCAAGAGGACAAGAAAAGAGGAACCAGCAAGAGGACAAGAAGAAAAGATGAACCAGCAAGAGGACAAGAAGAAAAGAGGAACAAGCAAGAGGACAAGAAGAAAAGAGGAACAAGCAAGAGGACACGAAGAGGAACCAGCAAGAGGATAAGAAGAAAATAGGAACCAACAAGAGGACAAGAAGAGGAACCAGCAAGAGGACAAGAAGAGGAACCAGCAAGAGGACAAGAAGAGGAACCAGCAAGAGGACAAGAAGAGGAACCAGCAAGAGGACAAGAAGAGGAACCAGCAAGAGGACAAAAAGAAAAGAAGAACCAGTAAGAGGACAAGAAGAAAAGAGGAACCAGCAAGAGGACAAGAAGAAGAACCAGCAAGAGGACAAGAAGAAGAACCTGCAAGAGGACAAGAAGAGGGACCAGGAGGGAAGATAAGACAGTTTAAAACTGACAGAGAAAGAAGTGAAAATCGAATATATATATATATATATATATATATATATATATATATATATATATATATATATATATATATATTTAAAAAGCGAAGTAATGTGATGAAAGAGGAAATTACATGTAATCTTTAAGAAATAAAGATTGACTCGAGAAACACAGTGTACCAGTTTTCCCCTCCGAAACACAGGTTCGTTTCCCCCTCCTCGAAACACAAGGTTTTTTCCCCACGAAACACAAGGTTTTTTCCCCACGAAACACAAGTTTTTTTCCCCACGAAATGCGAGATTTTCCCCACGAAACACAAGTTTTTTTTCCCGAAACATAAGTTTCCCCGATGTGTTCACAACAAAACCAGACTCGCTAACAAAAGTGGGAAAATAACAGTATATTTAGATCGATCGTTCGGTCACTGCAAGAAAAATCGTATCCCGGTATCTCACCTGCTCAGCCACCTCTACCTCAAAGCAGGCAAAACAAATAGAGAAGATAGAAAGATTTGCAAACTCTCGCGCACACAGGACTTCTACACACACAGGGACCCTACACACACACACACACATAGGGACCCTACATACACACACAGGCATGATCCCGACTACACCCTAACTCATACACAACTACACCTTCTTATACACACACACACACTACAGCTCCCTACACACACAAATACAAAACTCTTACACCTTACACCTCTTACACCTTACACCTCTTACACCTTCTCACTGACATCCCTCCACAAATAACAAGCGATCACTCCGAGAAAGGTCCCACAAGCCTGCCCCTCCCTCCACTATAATACAACATAATGAGGTAATAACCACATAAAAGGGACCCATATTTCTGCCATAACTTCTGCCGGCAGGGAAAAATGCGGCAGGGATCATATCAGCTCATTCTCCTTCCCTGCTGACGTTCCAGGTCATGTAGGAAGCTGGGCACTGTACGTCTCTAACTTCCGTAGTGACATTGATACCAAATGAAAGCTAAACCTCCCGTGAGCTTTTTTTAGTCAGTTGTCCGCTGTTGTTTACGTTACTTCGGTTGAATCAAATTCGTAACTTTTGTGGAACAATTCCCAAGTGTTGTGGAACAATTCACAACTGTTGTGGAACAATTCACAACTGTTGTGGAACAATTCGCAACTGTTGTGGAACAATTCACAAGTGTTGTGGAACAATTCGCAACTGTTGTGGAACAATTCACAACTGTTGTGGAACAATTCACAAGTGTTGTGGAACAATTCACAAGTGTTGTGGAACAATTCACCAGTGTTGTGGAACTATTCGGAACTGTTGTGGAACAATTCACAAGTGTTGTGGAACAATTCACAAATGTTGTGGAACAATTCCCAAATGTTGTGGATCAATTCTCAACTGTTGTGGAACAATTCACAAGTGTTGTGGAACAATTCACAAATGTTGTGGAACAATTCACAACTGTTGTGGAACAATTCACAACTGTTGTGGAACAATTCACAACTGTTGTGGATCAATTCACAACTGTTGTGGATCAATTCACAAATGTTGTGGAACAATTCACAATGGAACAATTTTTTTGTAGTCCAGGACGGAATCGAAACCTTGTTAAAAATTTTGTCAATTTGTGGATTAGTTGAGTCACACAAGTGCTATGCAACGCTAGTTAATTGCCCATAGGTGCAAATGGCACATCAATCTGACCTCTGATGTTGCATCAATTTCTGGACGTCGTCTCTCCCTGACTGACTCTCCTGACCTCACAAAAATATTCCTTCACTCACTATGGATTCAGTTTCTCCTGCTCCTGCTTCTTCCTTTAATGTTTCCTTCCGTCCTCGTACTCCCCTCCTCTTTCTCTTATCCACTTCCTCTCTTCTCTCCTTCTTCCTAAATCTTTTCTCTTATTTTCCTCCTTATCCTCTCCTTTCAGCCTCATTTCTTCCTCCTATTATTATTAATCTCTTCGTCGTCTTCCTGTACTCATTAACCTTCAGTCTCTTCCTCCTCTTCCTTCCTTTCCAAACTTTCGCCATTGATTCCAGTTAACGACCACACCTGACTATGTACCGCACTCCAACTGCCTTTTTCAAGTCATCCGTAACGTTATAGTTACGCTAGTCTCCGTGGCTCTGGATGTTACAGCTACGCTAGTCTCCGTGACTCTGGATGTTACAGCTACGCTAGTCTCCGTGGTTCTGGATGTTACAGCTACGCTAGTCTCCGTGGTTCTGGATGTTACAGCTACGCTAGTCTCCGTGGCTCTGGATGTTACAGCTACGCTAGTTTCCGTGGTTCTGGATGTTACAGCTACGCTAGTCTCCGTGGCTCTGGATGTTATGGCTACGCTAGTCTCCGTGTCTCTAGATGTTACAGCTACGCTAGTCTCCGTGTCTCTGGATGTTACAGCTACGCTAGTCTCCGTGGCTCTGGATGTTACAGCTACGCTAGTCTCCGTTGTTCTGGATGTTACAGCTACGCTAGTTTCCGTGGTTCTGGATATTACAGCTACGCTAGTCTCCGTGGTTCTGGATGTTACAGCTACGCTAGTCTCCGTGGCTCTGGATGTTACAGCTACGCTAGGGCTCCGTGGTTCTGGGTGTTACAGCTACGCTAGTCTCCGTGGCTCTGGATGTTACAGCTACGCTAGTCTCCGTGGTTCTGGATGTTACAGCTACGCTAGTCTCCGTGGTTCTGGATGTTACAGCTACGCTAGTCTCCGTGGTTCTGGATGTTACAGCTACGCTAGTCTCCGTGGTTCTGGATGTTACAGCTACGCTAGTCTCCGTGGCTCTGGATGTTACAACTACGCTAGTCTCCGTGGCTCTGGATGTTACAACTACGCTAGTCTCCGTGGTTCTGGATGTTACAGCTACGCTAGTCTCCGTGGTTCTGGATGTTACAACTACGCTAGTCTCCGTGGTTCTGGATGTTACAGCTACGCTAGTCTCCGTGGCTCTGGATGTTACAGCTACGCTAGTCTCCGTGGCTCTGGATGTTACAGCTACGCTAGTCTCCGTGGCTCTGGATGTTACAACTACGCTAGTCTCCGTGGTTCTGGATGTTACAGCTACGCTAGTCTCCGTGGTTCTGGATGTTACAACTACGCTAGTCTCCGTGGTTCTGGATGTTACAACTACGCTAGTCTCCGTGGCTCTGGATGTTACAACTACGCTAGTCTCCGTGGTTCTGGATGTTACAACTACGCTACTCTAATTGTTGAAAATGCAGCATTGTGTTTTTAAGAGTATATAAAAAATATTCCAAGGTATTATTTCCTTCACATATATACCAAATAAATTTCAGAGAGAGGATACATAGGTTGAGACTGCTTTAATCCCCTGTTTTTGGGATTAAAGTATTCGTGTTAGGTAGGGAAGAGGATCCGAGCAGCCTTACCGACCCTCGTGAAGTCGATCGGCTTCAAAACCCCTTTAATCAGACTAACCAGAGATGTTATTGAATTACTTTAGTGGGGGGGGGGGGGTGGCTTTTAACATACATTTTTAAGGAAGGTACACTGGTGTTCTTCATGGGTAATCTCGTAATATCATCAATAAGAATTAAACGTTTACTTAGAAACGTTTGCATGAGGTGCAGCTGGAGTATTCTGGGTTTGTGTGTTTGTGGACGGAGGATCGAGACCCCCAGTGCTACTTGTTCTGAATGAACCACGCAGGTTTAGTGCTTTATATGACTATATAAAATAAAGATAGAATGAATTCGGAAAATATTACAAGGACGAAGCTCTGCAATGAGCCTGGGATGGAGAGCAGTTGTTTATTTGTGAAGTATGAGATCGCGCTGTAACACCTGCAGGACGGACGCACGCACGCACGCACGCACGCACGCACACGCACACACACACACACAGTGATCAGTGAAGAGGCGGGGTCAGGAGCTGAGTCTCGACCCTTGCAACTACAATTAGGTGAGCACAATTAGGTGAGCGCACACACACACACACAACAAGAAAACAAGAGAGGCACACACAAGAGGCAGGATGGACCTGCCTCGACCCTTGAGAAGAACCATTGACCTAAGGTTCATCAATCACTAACTTAAGGCCTCTTATGTAAACGATGACGATCAGTAGACAGCTTGATGGAACTGTCGTGCTTTTTCAGCCGAAGCTTTCAGACTTGGCTTATTCGGCAAGAATCACTTTACAAAACAAACTGGATTAATATTCATTTTTTGCTGTAGGTTCTCGAAGATCAATCAAAACATCGCGAAATTCACGTCTTGTGTTATTTTGCTTATGGTGGTGGCAAGTCAGATAGTAGGGATTTAAATGTAAACCCGTACGGGTCATTCAGTGAAAGGTGTGACAGAGGCTCGATCCTCCGTCCTTTAAATGAGGCCTGGTCTCAGACCGAGCCGCGGGGGCGTTGACCCCCGGTACTATCTCCAGGTAGACTCCAGCCCAGTCTCTCACCAACCAGGATGTTAGTCAGAGACAGTGGTGTCCACCCACTGAGAGTGGTGCCCACCCACTGAGAGTGGTGCCCACCCACTGAGCGTGATGATATTGAAAGTTCAGTAATTATTATTAATGCCACTTACACCGGGAACCACCAGACATTATGAACAGACTGGGAAACTGACCAAACCACAGACAGGCTAGGAGATCTTATCATGATACTGGGAGACAGAAACACCCAGAGAGCTAGGTCTCCTTATCATGAGACTGAGAGACTAACAGAAACACAGAGACCACAGGAGATCTTATTAACTTACTCGAAAACTGGTAGGAGAACCAAGGCAGTGAACGAACTTTATCAAGCGACGAGGAAGTTGACAGGAGAGACGACGAGACTATCAAGAGACGTGGAAGCAGACGCGAGAGACGACGAAACTATCAAGAGACGTGGAAGCAGACGCGAGAGACGGCGACACTTTACAAGATAGTGGGAGGCTGACAGGAGCAAGCAGGCAGCTACCCAACTTTATGAAGAGACAGGGGTGAGCCATTGAGGTTGGGAGGGACCGAGATGTCCACACACGATGGCCGTCTGAGAGAGGAGGCTGCAGAAATTGTGCATTATGAGAGTTATTATTAAGGCTTGCTGACTTATTGCAGCCACCAGCTGCGGCATGAGGCACATGCAGGAGGCCGGTGCCTGGAATAAGATGGGTGCTTAGGATAAGTACTCTGGAAAGGATGGATGCGTGGGTAAAGAAAGGATGGGTGCATTGGGTAGGTCGGGTTCTCAAGGCAGGATGGGTGTCCAGGATAGGTGCCTAGGATAGTTTCCCCGGGAAGGAGATGAAAGTGCAGGATAGTGGTGCGAGGAATGAGAAAGAGAATGAGAAAGTGGGCGTGGAGAGCACCGGGAGAGGTAATCAATGTTCAAAGGAACTTCGGTATCTATTTTCGGAAGCTGTGATCTACTAAGTTTCACACAGCTAAGAGAGACCTTCAAGAATGAGGATGTGCGAAAGCCAGGCATCTAGACACCTCATGGCCTGTATCTAGGCTATCTGACTATGACTATCATAGCGAAAAACACCTACAGGAACATTAGGAGGAGGAGGAGGAGAAGTTTGCAAAAAATAGCGATTGGCACAGAAATGAAAAGACTCAAGAACATCGGTGAAAGATAGTTACAAAAAAACGAAGAAAAAGTGCAAAGGAGAAAGACGATCACGGGGAGAGAACTTTCCGAAGAAATGGAAGTAGAAAGATGAAATACAGTAATGGGGGGTGAATGGGCTACTGAGATCACAGATTACGTATCGAGAAGTGAGTTTTGGTGACGCTGAGTGGAATATTTTGGAGTTGGTGAATGAACATAGCAGTGTTGATGATGCTGAGACGAGTGTTGCTGAGTGAATCTGAAATATCTAATAGGCCCTTTTATATATATATATATATATATATATATATATATATATATATATATATATATATATATATATATATATATATATATATATAATAAAATACACTGATCTCTGGCCGAAGGAGTCTCGAACCTACGAACCTTGGAACAAGGTACGCAGTGCTTACCGACCGTACCACACTGGACTAATACCTTGGCGCCAAGCTGTTTGTGAATATTTCGCCTGTTCTTGCGAATTCTAAGCATTGTAAAAATCTCTAGTCGTCGATGCATGCAGGGATGAGATGAAAAGCTGTAAGCCACCTGCCTGAAAGCTGGCTGCCTTGGATCAAAACGTCTAGCTTGAGCTGGGCGCCAAGGTATCGGTCCAGTGTGGTACGGTCGGTAAAGCACTGCGTACCTTGTTCCAAGGTTCGTAGGTTCGAGTCTCCTTCGGCCAGAGATCAGTGTTTGTGAATAGTTCGCCTGTTCTTGCGAATTCTAAGCATATGCTTATGTGCAAACCAAGCGATACAGGATGGAAAACACCCACGGGGGTGTAGAATGATAGCTCTAGGCCTTTTGTTTGCAATCAACACATCATCAGGAGCTTGCAAAATTGCATATGAAACTACAATAAAACATATGTACTGTTCAACAACATAAAATCTCTTCAAAGTGTCTTAAAGTGCGATGGTCTGAATAAACTGTCCTAAATGAGCATTATGGATGATGCCTGAATAAAAGGGTGACTAAAAAATAAATCGCATTTGTGTATAACAAAATTTTTGAGAAACTGAGTACAAACGGAGGAAGAGAATGTGTAGGAGAATAAATGGGGTATGGATGAGGAAGGGACTAGAAGGAAGGAATTGAGGAAAGGTTGAACTGGCTAGCAAGAACAACGGAGGAGAATGAAAAATAACGGATAGAGGGATAACTAGAAAAGATACACTTATATATTGAAAAAAAAAATATATAGGCTCTATTTTGGAAGATGGCGCACCAACAGTATAGAAAGAAAAAAACTGAAAACTTGGCCGAGTACGATCTTCCTTCTTTCAAAGTTTTCACGAATGAGAGAAAAAAATATCCAAAGAGAAAAATATATGGGAACAAATATATCGTTATCTTCACAAAGATAAAAATTGGTGGCAATAAAAAGGAGAATAAAAATCATGAAGACGGAGGTAAATAATGGAAAGGGAATTGGAAAACTGACCGATATTGCCCGACGCGTACAAAACTTATATATATAATATATATATATATATATATATATATATATATATATATATATATATATATATAAAATATAATGTGAGTGTGTGTGTGTGTGTAGGCCGAACTCACTTAAAAATTAAAGTTTAAGAAAAATTATCTTTAAGAATTTTGGACCAAAACTGTCGTAGAAACCTCACATAACCTCATCTAACCTAACCTCATATATATGGCTCATGAACCTTAACAATGTGCTACCATAGCCTCGCTCGGCTCACATACGAAGGGACCTGGATTCGATTCGAAGGTGGATCGGGACCTCTCTCTCTCTCTCTCTCTCTCTCTGACAAGTGTTACCCTTGTTCTCCTAGCAGTAAATAGGTACCTGGGTGTTAATCGACTCTCATGAGTGTTACTCCTGACGTGAGGTTAGACAACAACTCTTGTCCTGTAAATGTAAAAAAAAATTGCCTTTAAATAGAACTGTGTAAATGAAAATTGTAAATTAATTTTAAAGGGAGACTATTGTAAATAAAAAGACGTCAGTCACAGTCTCCATAACTCCACTTGGCATTTCACTTAACCTAACATGTATCGAGGATTCCACTGCCATCAGCGAATCACGATTATATTTGCCATGGCGAGAGATATACTCTTACCTCGGGCCAGGTGATATACTCTTACCTCGGGCCAGGTGATATACTCTTACCTCGGGCCAGGTGATATACTCTTACCTCGGGCCAGGTGATATACTCTTACCTCGGGCCAGGTGATATACTCTTACCTCGGGCCAGGTGGTATACTCTTACCTCGGGCCAGGTGATATACTCTACCTCGGGCCAGGTGGTATACTCTTACCTCGGCCAGGTGATATACTCTTACCTCGGCCAGGTGATATACTCTTACCTCGGGCCAGGTGATATACTCTTACCTCGGGCCAGGTGATATACTCTTACCTCGGGCCAGGTGGTATACTCTTACCTCGGCCAGGTGATATACTCTTACCTCGGGCCAGGTGGTATACTCTTACCTCGGGCCAGGTGGTATACTCTTACCTCGGGCCAGGTGATATACTCTTACCTCGGGCCAGGTGATATACTCTTACCTCGGGCCAGGTGATATACTCTTACCTCGGGCCAGGTGATATACTCTTACCTCGGGCCAGGTGATATACTCGGGCCAGGTGATATACTCTTACCTCGGGCCAGGTGATATACTCTTACCTCGGGCCAGGTGATATACTCTTACCTCGGGCCAGGTGATATACTCTTACCTCGGGCCAGGTGATATACTCTTACCTCGGGCCAGGTGATATACTTCCCAAGTGGGGAGAGTATATCTCACTTGTTTATTCTAAATATAAAGACGATTAAATTCGTGTCCAGCTTGCTTCACAAATGAAGGAACTTTTCTCTGGATAAAGATAGAAAATATTATCTCTCCTCCCCTCCCTCCCTCTCCTCTCTCTCTCTCTCTCTCTCTCTCTCTCTCTCACTCTCTCTCTGTGAAGAGAAGGGAAATTACCTCTTTAGTGTAAGGCCGATGAGGCGACATTTGGAGAATGTAACTCTGGTCGCGTGTCAGTTAAGCTTTAAGCCTATAACCCGGCCACCGACTGGCCTGGCTGTCTGGCATGCTGTCAGGACGGCTGGCTGGGTTGGTGTTGGGACACCTGGCTGGGTTGCTATCAGGACGACTAGTTTTGTTGGTGTTGGGACGGCTGTCTGGGTTGGTGTTGGGACGGCTGTCTGGGTTGGTGTTGGGACGGCTGTCTGGGTTGGTGTTGCGACGCCTGGCAGCGTTGGTGTTGCGACGCCTGGCAGCGTTGGTGTTGCGACGCCTGGCAGCGTTGGTGTTGCGATGCATGGCTGGCCATGAGCTGGTAGGTAGAAAAATAAAGCAACACATGTTGGTCTTTGTACAACATTCAGGTTTAACGTAGCATGAGACGATATAACGGTGGCCAATATTAAGGGGCAAGGTGAAGAGGAGCTTTGAAGGGGAAACAGGGAGATAAGTTTTGAACTAGCCATATAATTTATTTGTACTGTATCCCACTGATACTATGAGGAATATAGGTGAATATATATATATATATATATATATATATATATATATATATATATATATATATATATATATATATATATATATATATATTGATATATATATTGATATATATATTGATATATATATATATATATATATATATATATGATAGAGTGGATAGGGGAGCAATGTGGCAAATGTTGCAAGTGTATGGAATAGGTAGTAAGTTACTGAAGGCTGTAAAGAGTTTTTATGAGGATAGTGAGGCTCAGGTTAGGGTGTGTAGGAGAGAGGGAGATTACTTCCCGGTAAAAGTAGGTCTTAGACAGAGATGTGTAATGTCACCATGGTTGTTTAATATATTTATAGATGGGGTTGTAAAAGAAGTAAATGCTAGGGTGTTGGGGAGAGGGTGGTATTAAATTATGGAGAATTAAATGCAAAATGGGAGTTGACACAGTTACTTTTTGCTGATGATACTGTGCTTATGGGAGATTCTAAAGATAACTTGCAAAGGTTAGTGGACGAGTTTGGGAGAGTGTGTAAAGGTAGAAAGTTAAAAGTGAACATAGATAAGAGTAAGGTGATGAGGGTATCAAACGATTTAAATAAGAAAAATTGGATATCACATTGGAGAGAGGGATTATGGAAGAAGTAAATGTTTTCAGATATTTGGGAGTTGACGTGTCAGCGGATGGGTTTATGAAGGATGAGGTTAACCATAGAATTGATGAAGGAAAAAGGTGAGTGGTGCATTGAGGTATCTGTGGAGACAAAAACGTTATCCATGGAGGCAAAGAAGGGAATGTACGAAAGTATAGTGGTACCAACACTCTTATATGGGTGTGAAGCATGGGTTGCAAATGCTGCAGCGAGGAGGAGGCTGGAGGCAGTGGAGATGTCCTGTCTAAGGGCAATGTGTAGTGTAAATATTATGCAGAAAATTCGGAATGTGGAAATTAGGAGAAGGTGTGGAGTTACTAAAAGTATTTGTCAGAGGGCTGAAGATGGGTTGTTGAGGTGGTTTGGTCATTTAGAGAGAATGGATCAAAGTAGAATGACTTGGAGAGCGTATAAATCTGTAGGGAAGGAAGGCGGGGTAGGGGTCGTCCTAGAAAGGTTGGAGGGAAGGGGTAAAGGAGGTTTTGTGGGCGAGGGGCTTGGACTTCCAGCAAGCATGTGTGAGCGTGTTAGATAGGAGTGAATGGAGACGAATGGTTTTGGGACATGACGATCTGTTGGAGTGTGAGCAGGGTAACATTTTGTGAAGGGATTCAGGAAACCAGTTAATTGATTTAATTGGACTTGAGTCCTGGAAATGGGAAGTACAATGCCTGCACTTTAAAGGAGGGGTTTGGGATAGTGACAGCTGGGAGGGACTATTCTCAGCTGTCGTATCTGAGCTCCTCTGCAAAGACTGATTATGTATGAGTGTGGTGAAAGTGTTGAATGATGATGAAAGTATTTTCTTTTGGGGATTTTCTTTCTTTTGGGTCACCCTGCCTCGGTGGGAGACGGCCGACTTGTTGAAAAAAAATTATATATATATATATATATATATATATATATATATATATATATATATATATATATATATATACAGAGCACAAGACGAACTTGTCATACGAAAAAAAGAAATGATCAGAGTTGTACTGAGTGACAACCGGCCAGAAGCGCCGTAGGAGAAGAAATAGAATTGAGTCAACTTATTATCGTATTTTCCCCTCCAAATCCCTCGCCCCTCCCTCCCCTTCCCTCCCCTCCCCGTGCCTCTGCGCGATGTTAGTCTGGATGGAACGGCCTTCCGAAGTTTCTCTCGTTACTGTATGAGAAACCTTCCCTCTCTCTCGCTGCCTTCGACTCTTTTACAGTCAATAAGAGTCAGGGTCTCGAGGTATGGAGCTGAGTCTACTAAACTTGGCTCAGAGTTGACGTCGTATTTTTCCAAGGCGTTTTGTCGAAGAATGATTTAATCGTGACGTCCGATGCTGCAATGTTGTCAAATTTGATGTCAACAAAGAATGCGAGTGTATTCAGGGGTTGCAAGGTGTTCGCAGAAGCGTCCCTTGTGTAAGAGTTGCAAAATAAAGTCATTGCTAAAATAACAATTAAGCTCTTTCTTTTAAACACAAAAATATTAATTAAAATGCTCTGGATGATCAGTGGCTCTTTAACCTTTAGACCCATGCCCCTTTTTTAATCTATTGTAGGATTTACTTTTTGGAAAATATAGATTTAAAAATTCGAATAAAAATTAAAAAAAACAAATAGCTTTATGATGTGGGTAACATTAAGTAAATTAAGTTAGGAATCTTTAACCTTGTAAAACCCTGTGTAAAAAAAAAAATCCTTTAAAAATCAAGAAATAATTGCTATCTTTTAAAACAAGAATACAACTGCTTCGAAAAACAATAGCCCATGTATACGAACTGTTGTTTTTAATGAATAGCAGATTGAAATAGAAGTACCGGTGGGACGAATCCAAAAGACATCCCTTCTTTCCAACAGGTCTTCAGAAACACGAATTTCTTACTCCACAGCCCCTTAAGACACTTCAAGACAAAGTTCTGATACGATCTGGTGAGTAACTCACAAGGTGTTGAACACTCTTAAGTCATTCAGCTTCATCAATCGTCATCAGAATAAACAGATTAACGTCGACCTGTAGTTATGCGAAGCTGGATTTATATTTTTACGTGTAATTCCATTAACTATTTGGTCACTAAAATATACATGTGAAAGAGGATATGCAAATGCCCAAACTATTTTGAGAATTAAGATTCTAGTTTTTGTTTCCAAGTGGTTATTCCTAAGCAAGAGAATTTTACTGGCCACCAAGCGGCAGAGATTGTCAAACACAGGGATGTACGCGTCGACGGATGTACGTGTCGGCGGATGTACGTGTCGACGGATGTACGCGTCGACGGATGTACGTGTCGGCGGATGTACGTGTCGACGGATGTACGTGTCGACGGATGTACGTGTCAACGGATGTACGTGTCGACGGATGTACGTGTCGACGGATGTACGTGTCGGCGGATGTACGTGTCGACGGATGTACGCGTCGACGGATGTACGTGTCGCGGATGTACTGTCGACGGATGTACTGTCAACGGATGTACGTGTCGACGGATGTACGTGTCGACGGATGTACGTGTCAGCGGATGTACGTGTCGACGGATGTACGTGTCAACGGATGTACGTGTCAACGGATGTACGTGTCGACGGATGTACGTGTCGGCGGATGTACGTGTCGGCGGATGTACGTGTCGACGGATGTACGCGTCGACGGATGTACGTGTCGGCGGATGTACGTGTCGACGGATGTACGTGTCAACGGATGTACGTGTCGACGGATGTACGTGTCGACGGATGTACGTGTCGACGGATGTACGTGTCGACGGATGTACGTGTCGACGGATGTACGTGTCGACGGATGTACGTGTCGACGGATGTACGTGTCGACGGATGTACGTGTCGACGGATGGTCATATCGACGGATGTACGTGTCGAGGGTGTGGCTGGTGAAGGTGTTTTCTTGGCCCTGAAGATAAAGCAAAGCGCTACGTTTGGCGTTTGCAACTCCGAGCGAAGAAAGTGGAATTATTCCACTTTTCCACCGCCAATGTTGCGCTTCCGAACACCACTTTTGAACACTTTCTCTGCTGTCGTGGCTCGCTAGCATAAAAAAAACTTAATTAAGACTGAAGACCGTACTCACGCACGACCGCTCACGACCTGAATAACCCCCGTCTCTCTCTCTCTCTCTCTCTCTCTCTCTCTCTCAATAATATTCACAGTAAGCTGCTAATCAACATAAGAGGCCATCAGTAAGTAGGCAAAAAACCCCACTAACATCTGCCAAAGCAATTTCAATATGTACACTTTTTAAGTCTCCCCGTCTGCCTGCTTCATCACACACGCTACAGCTAAATCAGTGCAACTCTACTTCCTCTTGCAACATGTGTGTGTGTCTGGTTTCATAGGTGTAACATATGCAACTGATATGACAGGTGTGTGTCCTTGATGTGATAGGGTAAATATACGTGTTTTCTATGTGGCATGTCCAACACATGTGTCTCTGATATGACTTGGCGCACATGTTAAGTGATTTCAGTTCATAATTTGCTTTAATTGCAATGTTTGTGTGTGTACTTACCTATTTGTGGTTGCAAGAGTTGGTTTACAGCTCCTGGGCAAGCCTCTTCACTAGTCGCTACTAGGTTCACTTTCTCCTTGCTCCAAGAGCTTTATCGTACCCTTCTTAAAGTGAGGCCTGATCATGAATCGTGCCGAGGGGGCGTTGACCCCCGAAACAGTCTCCAGGTATACTCCAGAGTGTGGAGAGAGAGAGAGAGAGAGAGAGAGAGAGAGAGAGAGAGAGAGAGAGAGAGAGAGTTAGACTACGCAAGACCTAATCTTTCCGAAGACATCACAGTGAGACGGAAATAGGAAGGACAATGAATTGGGCGAAATGTCGAGTAGTGAAGTGCCGGATGGCAATGGAGGAATTCATAGCAAAAAGAAGTGTAGTGGAAGAAAAAAAAGAGCACACGTGGCTTTCTCATTGATGAAGAGAGACGCAGAGGAGAAATACGAGACAGTTTGTGAAAAACTGAGGATCTCAGGAAAAAAATATAGAAACGGAAGGAGAAAGATAAATTAATACCCTTGGTCTAGGCAAACTAGACACAAATGCAGTATAATGCGATGCTTTATTGATTACGTTTCGCCCACAGTGGGCGAAACGTTGTCAATAAGGGATCGCATTATACGGCATTTGCGTTTATTTTTGCATTGTGTTGGTATTTTATTCCATTTATCTCTAAAGTTGCTCTAGTGTGTGAGGCTGACGCATGAACCAGGTGCGGGGAGCGCTGACCCGGACACCCTCCAGGTAATGCTATGAGTATACAATTGCCATAGATAAATCAAAATTAAAACTAGTACACAGTCTGTTAAGAAGAAAGATGACTTAAGTACCAAATAACAAACGAAAGAATGGAGGGGAAGAGCTCAGGAGAAACGAAAAAGAAATCAGAGAGGAACTAGAGAGACAGTGAGAATAACTAGAGAGATAAACAACAATAGATGTATATCTCTCCGTGTATATATACTGAGATGTATATTTGAATCCCCTTTTAAGGGACTGAAGTCTTTTTGATTGGTGGGAAACAGATTAGGTACAGCCTCTATGACCCTCGAGTAGTTGATAGCCCTTATACCAACCCACCAACCATCCAAACCACTCACCAACCCACCAACCATCCAAACCACTCACCAACCCACCAACCATCCAAACCACTCACCAACCCACCACCACCACCACCACCAACGAAACATACATATCAGAGCAGATAGTGGGAGACAGACTCAAGAAACAAACTATGAGACAGCAATGGTTGGGACACCAATATTTATGTGTAGAGCTGGGGAGACAAGAAGAGCTTGGAAGGGGGGAGAGGAGAAGGGAGATTACGCGATGATTGATGGGTGGGAGAAAAGACGAGGTAATAAAGGAAGTGGGAGATATGTCTTGAAGGATGGAAACTACTGGCAGTGATGGATAGCTGGTGGTGGTCAGCATCTTGCATGACGTGGAATGATCCAGGAGGCTGAAGGGTAGGAGCATGGCTCGTCGAAGGATCAAGGAAGGGTAGAAGCATAGCTCCTTGAAGGATCTATGAGGGTATCCTACAAGCCTAGCTTATTTACCTCAACGCAAGCAAAAAGAATAGTACAGACTGTGGCATGAGTTTTTAATACAACTAAAAAAATCAGCATTTGAAGGTTCAGTGTATTATCCAATCTTGAAGGTTCTGTTATTTGCTGGTTTAAGGTGAATTTGGTGCAGAGATTTAAAAGCTCGTGTGTGTGCGAGTTTTCATCTGAGCTGCCTCCTGCTCTTATCTGCTACACCATTATTTGCCATGTTCCTCCATTTTAGGCGCCTCAGGTTGAAGTCCCCCGGTAGCAAGATGTTGGAGCCAGGAGCTGGAGCAAGATGTTGGGGCCAGGAGCTGGTAGATTTTCCAGTGTTGCCAACATTTTTTTTCATGTTTTTATTTATCGAAAATTTTCAATTTTTTGTGGTCTCCAGTTCCTCGGATCAAAGTTTCACCAACGAGTAAACAAAGTTTCCCCTCACTTCCATCTCCTTGGATCGAGTTTTAACCCCCCCCCTCCTGAACCCTCACCCCTCCTGAACCCTCACCCCTTTTTCCTTGAATTTTTTTAATTACCCTCGAATTCCTCGGATCAAGATTTACCTCGATTTTTCGAATTTCGGCATTTTCAAATTTTTCGGGGTTACCCTAAGATCGAGCTCCAGCTCCAGAGGTACAACGTTTACTAGAAATCGAATATACAACCAAATGGTGTATTGGGGACTCCAGCTCCTGGACCCATACATTTTAGAGTTTTTTTTTTTTGCTGGTAAACATGTGTCAAATGGTAAACACAGACGTAAGCATACAAATGGTAGACACATTTAAGAGTTATTAAGAATGATATATTAACCCAGAATAACATTTTTTAGAGGAGGTAATACAAGTGGTAGACACTTTCAATCAATGGTAGACATAGTCGGCGAGAACATGACGTTCAATGGTGACAAGTTTCAGCTGTTTAGGTATGGAAATAATGAAGAACTCAGAAGGAACACTATATACAAAACTCAAGAGGGTCACCAATAGAACAACAGGAACACGTAAAGGACCTGGGAATAATTATGTCAGCTGACCTTTCTTTCAAAGACCATAATAAGACAAAGATCACGACAGCCAGGGAGATGACGGGGTGGGTATTGAGAACTTTCAAAACAAGGGAAATAATGCCGATGGTGACACTATTCAAATCGCTAGTGCTCCCTCACTTAGAATACTGCTCAGTGCTGACGGCCCCGTTCAGGGCAGGAGAAATATCAGAGCTGGAACAAATACAGAGATCGTTTACGGCTCACATGAGCCAGTAAAGCACCTAAATTACTGGGAAAGCCTTCAAGTCTTGAACATGTACTCATTGGAGGTCGTGTATGCTCGTTTATTTAGGTACGTGAACCACGAATTGTGATACTCTTCCAAAGCTCTTGTACTGTTATGTACATAGGCACTAGAACACTTGTACTCGTAGCTCCACTTATTCCTAAATACTTGTATTCTTATACAAAAGACTGTTGTTGCAAGGAACACAAGATTTCCACCCTAAAAAAGTTAATTACGAAAATGTGATGGTAGCGCACTCAGCTCACACTCTGAGCTCCGGGGTTCGAATCTCCGGTACGCCTGATAAAATTAGGGACGTGTTTCCATAAGACACCTGCTGCCCCTGTTCACCCATCAGTGTAAAATGGGTACCTGGGTGTTAGTGGACTGGTGTGGGTCGCATCCTGGGATAAAACTGTCCTAATTTGCCCGAAATGCTTAGCATAACAAGCGGCTTTTATATAGTAGTATGTCATTATGTCAGCTAGACTTGTATACCTTGTACATGTACTTGTAGAAATAAAGATATATTATTCGTATAAACTTGGTACAATATCTGAACTATTTAGAGCACATGGAAGAGAGAGGGGTATCATATATTCTATAAGGTAAATATTATGCAAGATACCTCGCCTACGCACTAAAATAACTAACTGGAGTATGATATGTCAGAGGAAGTGAAATATAAAAGGTACCTTAAGTACAATTAAAGGTACCTTAAGTACAATATGTCAACATTCATGCTCCATTCATCCACCAAGGTTTTTAATGCCATAGTGGCTGCTGGGGATTGTGCCTTAGATAGACCAGCCATCTCAAATTTTTCGTTCAGTTTTTTAAGGAGTGGATCATCATGTTGCAACTGGTGTTGAGGTGTTGGCCTGAAGGTTGTCTTATGGACGATTACCTTCACTTTACTCTGATCCAAGTCATCCTGACTCTCACTTTCGTAGCTACGACTGTGAGTCTCGTATTTAGTTATGTATATTAACTCAAACTTAAGTCTAATCAACAACTGCCGATTAATAAACAGAAAGGCTCACGCGAGGCTCGAACCGCCGTCCTCAAATTTACAGCCCGACGCTCTACCGACTGAGCTAACCAAGGAAATTAACTGGAAGAAATCAGAAGTAATTGTAATTGTATTACACTGCATTACAACACTACGCTACACAGTACAGCACTACACGACACAACACTGCAATGGACACCAAATTACTGTGTTACCAGTGTTTTGTCGGCTACTATATTACCTGCTGTGTTTTAGTCCCTAGTGTGTTACTGCTGTGTAATTGCTTTGTCTGATTTGTTGCCTGCTGTGTTGTGGTGATTCCTGCTTTTTTTTTTTTTTTTTTTTTTTTTTTTTTTTTTTTTTTTTTTTTTTTTTTTTTTTTTTTTTTTTTTTTTTTTTTAATTCGAAGTAATTGTAGTGTATTACCTGTATCTATACAGTACAGATCGACACAACACTGCAATGGACACCTTGTGTTACCAGTGTTTTGTGGTACTATATTACCTGCTGTGTTTTAGTCCCTATGTGTTACTGGTGTACCATCTGTTTGTGATTGTTCCTGCTGTGTTGTGGTGATTCCTGATGTGTTGTGGTGATTCCTGCTGTGTTGTGGTGATTCCTGCTGTGTTGTGGTGATTCCTGCTGTGTTGTGGTGATTCCTGCTGTGTTGTGGTGATTCCTGCTGTGTTGTGGTGATTCCTGCTGTGTTGTGGTGATTCATGCTGTGTTGTGGTGATTCATGCTGTATTGTGGTGATTCCTGCTGTGTTATGGTGATTCCTGCTGTGTTGTGGTGATTCCTGCTGTGTTGTGGTGATTCCTGCTGTGTTGCCTGTTGCGTTGTTATGTTGTCTGCTGAGTTGTTGTATTTTCTCTGTTTTTGTACTATCTGTTGTGTTATTGTGTTGCCTGTTTTGCTCTTGTGTTGTCTGCTGTATTATTGTGTAGCCTCATATGTTATGTTGTCTGCTGTGTTGTGCTTTGTTTCATTGTCACCTGCAGTTACAAAATGTTTCCTGTTGTGTTACTGTTCTCCCTTCAGTTTTACGTTCTGTGTTCCTATCATACCTTCAGTGTTATCTGCTGTGTTGCCTTCAATATTACCCGCTATATTATTTACGCTGTGTTGCTGTGTTTCCTCCAATATTCCTGTGTTACTCTGTGTTACCTGATGTGTTATCTTCAGCATTTGTTGATGTTTTTCACCTGTGTGTACCTACTGAGCGACTAATGAGTACTTACTCTCTACGGAGTAGAGAGCAATTTTAATTTTTTTTTAACCTTGTTCCCTTCAGTAGTAGGAGAGGGACTCAGCAAATTGTTCTTGACAACACCTTCATGAGGTTCTCTGTATCTGATCATTCAGACTTTATCATTTTTCGGGGTGTGGCTGAGGGCGTCTCACCTTCCAGTGGACGTTTAACAGACGTACCAATCTTCCTATTTTGCAAGTAGGTAACTAATCATCTCATCCGTCAATACGCTGTCTTGTGTGTTGTCGCAGTAGGTAACGATATTATTCTTGAATTCACTCAACATTACCCTGACCAGGTTGACTGCCGTAATATCTGTGGAATACTTCATTCTGAAGCAGAACCAGTGGTTGATGTCATCGGGGTCCGTGAGTCCGGACTAACAACAATATCCATGAATGCTAGAGCTTGGTACATGCAGGTACCGTTGTATTGTAGTACGTCACGAATAACCAGACGTCTTGTGAAGCAGGGGTGCTTGTTGTAGTATTGTATGATCATTTGGTAGGTGCTCAGCAAGACAGCCACCGTCATAGTACAGTAGGTCGCATCCAAGCAGACATACAGAGAAACAACATGAAGCATATTGCTCAGTGCGACCATGGCCCTTGCGTACAGCATGCTTACCAAGTAGTGTATCGCTCATAACAACTTTGCATCTTTTACCGAATGAACGAGGCGTCTTCTCAAGAATGGCGGCAATATCATATCCACTCAATGGTTTGGTGGCCTCCAGGAAAGGCTGATAAACACCAATTATTTGGACGTCCATACTCTTCAACTCAATTACTCAACACAAATCAGGATACTAGCGGGGCTCGAACCCGCGATGCTTGAGTCTTAAAACTCTAAAGAATACGCTAACCACTGGGCCAGCGAGGTATTTTTAAATATCTTCAACTAAATATATTTATAAACAATAAGAATGTTCGCATAGGCACCATATAGTGATAGTGATAATATAGTGTGTTATATAGTGAAGATAGTGCACTGTATAGTGCAGTGTAGTGTAGTGCAGTGTAGTGTAGTATTGTGTAGTAGCAGTGTAGTGCTGTGTAGTGTAGTATTGTGTAGTGCTGTGTAGTGTAGTATTGTGTAGTGTAGTGTTGTGTAGTGCTGTGTAGTGCAGTGGTGTTGTGTAGTGTAGTGTAGTGTTGTGTAGTGCTGTGTAGTGCTGTGTAGTGTATTTGTGTGTTGTGTAGTGCAGTGTAGTGTAGTGGTGTGTTGTGTAGTGCAGTGTAGTGTATTGCTGTGTAGTGTAGTATTGTGTAATGTAGTGTAGTGTATTGCAGTGTAGTGTAGTATTGTGTAATGTAGTGTGGTATTGTGCAGTGTAGTGTTGTGTAGTGTAGTATTGTGTATTGTAGTGTTGTGTAGTGTAGTGTTGTGTAGTATTGTGTATTGTAGTGTTGTGTAGTGTAGTATAGTGTAGTGTAGTGCTGTGTTGTAACTGATTATTACACAGATTATGACAGATTCTAAAACAAAATATAAAACATGTTATGAAACATGTTACGTAACATGTTATGAAACATGTTACGTAACATGTTATGAAACATGTTACATAACATGTTATGAAACATGTTATGAAACATGTTATGAAACATGTTATGAAACATGTTATGAAACATGTTATGAAACATGTTATGAAACATGTTATGAAACATGTTATGAAACATGTTATGAAACATGTTATGAAACATGTTATGAAACATGTTACGTAACAGATTATTCCTGAAAATTATCTCCCAAAAAACGACTTTTGTGCTGCAACTTTGTCATCTTTCGTCAATGAATTGAAAACATCGATTTAACATATATATTTTCTTATAGTCTAATGGGAAATATATCAACATTTTCTCTCTCTCTCTCTCTCTCTCTCTCTCTCTCTCTCTCTCTCTCTCTCTCAGATTTCATTGGTTTATCCAAAAGATTTTTATGAGCCTATATCCTTCATGGCTTTTTATTTCTTTGTACCCATTGGTTGGCCCTCAAGTGCCAGGGTAGAGTAGCGCTCGTGGCACTCAGTGTCTTAGCTACTGTGTGTGACGTGCAAATATTGAGTGTGTCTTAACGGCCTGTATTTTAGTTGTTATTTTGTCGTGTGTAATGTGTTGTGGTGTAGTGTGTGTGTGTGTGTGTGTGTGTGTGTGTGTGTGTGTGTGTGTGTGTGGTGTAGTGTGTGTGTGTGTGTGTGTGTGTGTGTGTGCTGTGTGTGTGTGTGTGTGTAGTGTGTGTGTCTATTTTATTGTGGTTGTCAGGGGTGTCGGCTCAGGTCTGGTGTGTAGTGGTTGTGCTGTGGGTCAGTGTCTGTTGTTGTTGAGTGTGTGTGTGTGTGTAGTGTGTGTGTGTGTGTGTGTGTGTGTGTAGTGTGTTGTGTGTCTGTGTAGTGTGTGTGTGTGTGTGTGTGTGTGAGTGTGTGTGTGTGTGTGTAGTGTGTGCACACACTACACACACACACACACTACACACACACTTGCGATTTTGGCTTAAAAACAACGCTATTCTTGCCGAATAAGGCAAAGGAAATTTTCGCAAAAAATCATTCTGAACCTAACGAAAAAAATATATTTCATTGTATTTGTTTATTAAATTATTGTAAACTTATCTAAAATATATTTACTTGGTTTTGACTAAATTAAATTGCGCTTGTTATAATAATAAGGTTAGGTAAGTTTCCCAAGGTTCTTTTGGTACAAAATTATTAATTTTTACATTAACATAAATGAGAAAAAATGTCTTTAAACGTGTAAGAATTTATTTTATAAATAACTCAATTTTAAATGACTTCTTGCTAATTGACCAGTTTTACCTATTCGGCACATATATATATAAGGTGAGGTACTGACCCCGTCAAAACTACTTCCGGGTTGTGTTCCTCCGGACTTCACTGAAGAATCCTGTTGTACAAGAGAAACGTTTCGTCAGTAATGATACCCAAGTGATGGTAATGTGTCGTATTTATCATAAAGTTTACACTGTAACGTTTCAAGCATTTGCTTCAAGGGTTAGATTCAGTGCTGAGGTTCAACATTTGACTTCGAAGGATTAGGTTCAGTCTTGAGGTTCAAGCATTTGCTTTCAAGATTTTAGGTTCTAGTTTTGAGCGTTTAAGTATTTGGTTCAGGGTTAGGTTCAGTTTTGAGGTTCAAACATTTTTCTTACATGAGTTTTAGAGTTCAGTCTTGAGGTTCAGCATTTTCTTAAGATTTGTAATTACCAGTCTTTGAGTCACATATATGTATAAGGTAGGTTACTGACCCGTCAACATTCTTCAGGTGTTGTGTTCTCGGACTTAACTGAAGAATCTGTTGTACAAGGTACGTTTCGTCGAGTAAGATTACTCAAGGTGTTAGGTATCAAGTCTTGGTTCAAGCATTTGCTTAAGGGTTAGGTCAGTCTGTAACGTTTCAAGCATTTGCTTCAAGGGTTAGGTTCAGTCTTGAGGTTCAAGCATTTGCTTCAAGGGTTAGGTTCAGTCTTGAGGTTCAAGCATTTGCTTCAAGGGTTAGGTTCAGTCTTGAGGTTCAAGCATTTGCTTCAAGGGTTAGGTTCAGTCTTGAGGTTCAAGCATTTGCTTTAAGTATTAGGTTCAGTCTTAGGTTCAGCATTTGCTTCAAGGGTTAGGTTCAGTCTTGAGGTTCAAGCATTTGCTTGAAGTATTAGGTTCAGTGTTGAGGTTCAGGTACAATTCTTCAATCCTGTCGTGTAAGCAAAGGCAATTTTCTTCTCCATTTAGGCAGTTTCTTCAGCTCTCCTGCTGCAGCACCCGGCGATCTCGTCTTCCAGATTAAATTTCCACTCGTCGCAATTGCCACTTTTACGCCATTTTTAAAGATCCCGAGCAGCTGTAATCAAAACTCTTGGCAGCGAGATGTTAGTGGCGCAGTACGTCAGTATTTGACGTTGTCGGGCAGTGCGTCGCTGATGGACGTGTCGAGGAAGACGTCAGGTTGCTTCGTTTATGGGGTTTCAGTCTTATCCGACTCACATCGAGGTCATGAAGGCTGCTTGTTACCTGTAATCCACCGCTTAAGGTTGCTTTAAATCCTTATAAATTGGGATTAAAGTAGACTCAGTGTATATGTACTGAGATTAAGCTGCGAGATGACCTGGAGACTGTTAAGATGCCTCAGTTTAAAGTCACCTTCAAACAAGTCAGACGACGTTTCGGTCTGACTTGGACCATTAACTAGTAACACACAAGCGCGAAAGGAAGGAAGTCAATATATATATATATATATATATATATATATATATATATATATATAAACACTTATCTATGGCCGACGGAGACTCGAACCTACGAACCTCATGACAAGGTACGCAGTGCTTTGCCGACCGTACCACACTGGTCCAATACCTTGAGAGTTCAGCTCAGACCTAGACGTTGATCCAAGTAAGCCAGCTTTCAGGACAGGTGGCTTACATTTTAACTCACCCGAAAAAATATATATTATATATATATATATATATATATATATATATATATATATATATATATATATATATATATATATATATATATATAAATGGGGTCCACCTCTGGTGTACATTATGGGACCCATAGCCTAGGAGAAGTGGATAAAAAGGCTTCAAGGAAGAATATTTAGATTTCTTTCTGAAGCCATTTGAATATTCCACTTCCCCTACCACCCCATCTTTTGATTGTCTACAAACTTTATTTTAAGACAAAATACATTGACAAAATACATTAACAGGAATACAATAGGAGTAAAACAACATAGATAACAACTCAGAGCTATATGTCAAATACTTCGTCCAGCTCCCCAGCAGTGGGCCGCGTGCCCAGAATGATGTAGGCATTTCCCCTCTGGATCGCAAGACTGAGTCTCTGAAAGAAGAAGCTGGTCGCCCTGTGGTCCTTGGTTTCTATGATGAGTTTTTCGCCCAGCTCTTTCAGAAACTTTAGAGCACACTTGCCCCATGCTCCAAGGGTCTCCGACCCTATTGGGATGAAGTTATAGCAAGGGGGAAGGCCTTCATATTTGCGAGTCTTCTGGGTCTTCCTGTGGCTGGCAGCTCCACCCCCTTCAGCTACGGAGTATGGCAAGTAGGTGTCTACCCTTGTGGAAGCACACGTGTAATCCCAAGCAATCTGCTTACCATCCTTCCAGGGTAGCATAGTGGCTCCATCAAGACGCTTTTGACTTCCATCAGACCTCTGCACTTGGGGTTCCCGTTGAGCTGGGCAATGGGCTGTGGCGAGGCTTCTCTTTATGATGTCATTGACCTCCTCATGTCTAGCATACTTCCCTTCTGATGTGTGACACACGAGACCATGAAGTCCGAATTGATCAGCTGTCGCCCTGCCGCAAATACACCTATGTTCGGTGAGTATGGGGGCGGCTAGGCGAAGCGCAACACCAATCCGAATGGCCTGTGGGTCGAGTCGAGTCCCCAGAGAGGAATTGGGAACAGCTAGAAGGAAATCTCCTGAGTGTGGTGCCTTCACCGCTAGGAGACGAGCTTTGTCCTTTCCTGAAGCGTTGGTGAGCATTGTGTTGGCAATTTTTTCCATGATCGGTTTGTCCAAGTGGGACTGTTTGTGATCTTTGGAGGAGCTGGTCTACTGGAGGAGTCTGCAAAATGTCCCACCGCTCGGCTGCTTCAATGAACCTGGGGTCTTGAGCTCCCACCACATCTCTCAAACGTTCAGGGACAATCTTTTTGACTAATCCACAGGAGGCCAAACAAGATCACAGAAATGCAGGTAAAGCTACCTGCGTTGCTTTGCGCACCCCTATACCTCCCAGTCGCACTGGGAGGGTTGCCTGCTCCCATTGCCGATCATCTAGTGACAGATTCAGTGCCTTCTTAAGGGTTGATCTCAGGTGTGCGTCATACTCGTTAAGTGTTGGGTTGTCAAAAGAGGGTGCACACCTCGAGGAGTGAGTCTTGGCATAGTAAGGCACCTTGTGAGGAGATACAGTGCATCATGGGCATCAAGATCACTTATTGCAGTACTAGTAATAGTAGCAGTACTAGTAATAGCAGTACTAGTAATAGCAGTACTAGTAATAGTAAGTACTAGTAATAGTAGCAGTACTAGTAATAGTAGCAGTAATAGTGATAGTAGTAATAATGATAGCAGTAGTAGTAATAGTAGCAGCAGTAGTAGTAATAGTAGCAGCAGTAGTAGTAATAGTAGTAGCAGCAGTAGTAATAGTAGTAGCAGTAGTAATAGTAGTGCATTAATAGAAGCAGTAGTTAGAAATGGTAGTACTAGTAATAGTAGTAGTAGTAATAGTGATTGTAATAGTAATAATGGTAGCAGTATTAGTAGTAATATTAATAGTCGTAGTAATAGTAACAGTAGGAGCATTAGTAGTAATAGTAGTAGTAGTGGTAATAGTAATAGCAGTAGTACAACAGTGGCAGAGACAACTCTACACAATAGGGCATCAAGAACATCAGAAAGAATCAAGATCACTTCACAAACCTCCCAAATTTGAACATACTCCAGAACCTTGAACATTTTAGCGTGTTCAACCTTCGTTAAACTTATGGAGTCTGGACGTAACACGGTTTTATAAACCGAAAAAAATAGTTATCCAAAGGGCAGTTTTAATATTTTTGTGATGATTTCAAGTTATTTCTCTGATGATAAATTCTAATTACCAGAAAGTAATGTTAGTCAGCGTTTCAGGTGACATTGTTCAGTTCAAGAATCAGAAATATATGAAGCTGCTGATCCCTTTGGCTCAGCAGACTGTTTCAGTGTTGAGACTTCAGAAGATTCAGCAAATGTTTAATCTCTCTCCTGAAGACGTTGTTTAAAACGTCTGCCCACAAGGCACAGTTAAAAAAAAAAATGCGCATCCTTCACGTCGCCGCGCCTGGGGCATTTAAACGTCTGGTGACCCGGCGAGACAGACATTTAAAGGTCTGCACGCGAGGGACATTTAAACCCCGATGCGTCTGGGATAATGGCTCTCCTACTGATGCTGATGCTCCTCCTCTCCTCCTCTTCCTCCTCTTCATTATCCTCTTCCTTAATCCAATACTTGAAGTTGAAAGTTACCATACGTGTTTATCTTGGATCAACGAACAGTTTCGCATGATTAAAAGCCCCAGCATGTCAAGAAAATTAAACCATTGCTTGAAGACGTTGAAGAACGCTACTGTCCGAAATTATACGACTCTCCATCGATCGCTTCGTAAGCGTGCTCTCTGAGGTCATTACACCCTAACTTTTCGACACTTTTTTTTTGGTCTGTCGTCAGGAAATGGATTGGAAGACTGGAACTTCTCGCGTGTTGGCATAGCCTACACCGCTGACAGCATCCTATGAAGCCGACAGTATCTACGCCGCTGACAGCATTCTACGTCACTTTGCTGTCCTCTCCCACTGGAACTGGAATGTTATATAAACAAGATGGAGAAAATAGCACTTACAGTGGATATCTTTACTAACGACTACATTTCGCTCACACAGTGGGCTTTATCAAGTCAGTAGAGAATACACGAGAAGAGCAGCATACATAAAAGTGAAGATAAAGGAAAATGAGGTTTATGTAAGCATCTCAGAGTGAGGGAACACTGTACACAGTTTATAGCCACGACCGTGGGTATAAACTGTGGTTTTAGAAAGACATGTGATCTGTTAGAAAACGTTTCGGTCCTGGGACGTGAATCAGTTGTAAATATGGCATCTTCTGGATTACCGGTAAATATGCAGTGGCACAGCTAGGATTTCCGTCTAGGGGATTAAGTCAGACTCTCTGTCTGGAGTTATTAAGACAGGTTTTCTGTCTGGGGGAAGAGGGTGCATAAGTGTCATTTTCCCACAGTGTGTCGGTATCACCATAGCCTTTACAACGTTAGTCTCATCCACTGCAAGGACTGATGCAGAAACTCACAGGTCGAAAGCAGAGTTACTTTCCACAGCAGGCAACAGGTAGCTACGGTGCCCAAGTAGCAACAAGATGTTCCGTACTGGAGGCGAACTCGGTTCAAGACTTAAGCACAATTTAGAGAGTTTCATGGGATATCGCCAGTGGCGAGGGAGTGAGGAAGAATATTTAATGTTTTGCCTCCCGTGGCTAATTTATAGAGCAGCACCGCTCTGGGGAAGGCGTAGCGAAGAAGGAAAAGTCGTTTAGAGTGGGGATAAAATAATGAAGAGGTGGGGAGAAAAAGAGACGGCTGGGGGAAAAAATAACAGTGGAAATGGGGAATGTGGAAGGTAAGGGAAAAATAACAATAGGTAACGGGGAAAGTGGCAGGTAAGGGGAAAATAACAATAGGTAACGGGGAAAGTGGCAGGTAAGGGGAAAATAACAATAGGTAACGGGGAAAGTGGCAGGTAAGGGGAAAAATAACAATAGGTAACGGGAAAGTGGCAGGTAAGGGAAATAACAATAGGAAGGGAAATCGTTGCAGGTAGGGCTGAACCATAACAATACGAGGGATAATCTTCCAGCTCCACTTAAATACGAGGATAATCTTCCAGTGCTCCACTTAACATACGAGGGATAATCTTCCAGTGCTCCACTTAATATACAAGGGATAATCTTCCAGTGCTCCACTTAACATACAAGGGATAATCTTCCAGTGCTCCACTTAACATACAAGGGATAATCTTCCAGTGCTCCACTTAACATATAAGGGATAATCTTCCAGTGCTCCACTTAACATACAAGGGATAATCTTCCAGTGCTCCACTTAACATACGAGGGATAATCTTCCAACGCTCCACTTAACATACGAGGGATAATCTTCCAGTGCTCCACTTAACATACGAGGGATAATCTTCCAGTGCTCCACTTAACATACGAGGGATAATCTTCCAGTGCTCCACTTAACATACGAGGGATAATCTTCCAGTGCTCCACTTAACATACGAGGGATAATCTTCCAGTGCTCCACTTAACATACGAGGGATAATCTTCCAGTGCTCCACTTAACATACGAGGGATAATCTTCCAGTGCTCCACTTAACATACGAGGGATAATCTTCCAGTGCTCCACTTAACATACGAGGGATAATCTTCCAGTGCTCCACTTAACATACGAGGGATAATCTTCCAGTGCTCCACTTAACATACGAGGGATAATCTTCCAGTGCTCCACTTAACATACAAGGGATAATCTTCCAGTGCTCCACTTAACATACGAGGGATAATCTTCCAGTGCTCCACTTAACATACGAGGGATAATCTTCCAGTGCTCCACTTAACATACGAGGGATAATCTTCCAGTGCTCCACTTAACATACGAGGGATAATCTTCCAGTGCTCCACTTAACAATAGAGGGATAATCTTCCAGTGCTCCACTTAACATACGAGGGATAATCTTCCAGTGCTCCACTTAACATACGAGGGATAATCTTCCAGTGCTCCACTTAACATACGAGGGATAATCTTCCAGTGCTCCACTTAACATACGAGGGATAATCTTCCAGTGCTCCACTTAACATACGAGGGATAATCTTCCAGTGCTCCACTTAACTATACGAGGGATAATCTTCCAGTGCTCCACTTAACATACAAGGGATAATCTTCCAGTGCTCCACTTAACATACGAGGGATAATCTTCCAGTGCTCCACTTAACATACGAGGGATAATCTTCCAGTGCTCCACTTAACAACATACGAGGGATAATCTTCCAGTGCTCCACTTAACATACGAGGGATAATCTTCCAGTGCTCCACTTAACATACGAGGGATAATCTTCCAGTGCTCCACTTAACATACGAGGGATAATCTTCCAGTTCTCCACTTAACATACGAGGATAATCTTCCAGTGCTCCACTTAACATACGAGGGATAATCTTCCAGTGCTCCACTTAACATACGAGGATAATCTTCCAGTGTTCCACTTAATATACGAGGGATAATCTTCCAGTGCTCCACTTAACATACAAGGAATAATCTTCCAGTGCTCCACTTAACATACGAGGATAATCTTCCAGTGCTCCACTTAACATACAAGGGGTAATCTTCCAGTGCTCCACTTAACATACGAGGGATAATCTTCCAGTGCTCCACTTAACATACGAGGGATAATCTTCCAGTGCTCCACTTAACATACAAGGGATAATCTTCCAGTGCTCCACTTAACATACGAGGGATAATCTTCCAGTGCTCCACTTAACATACAAGGGATAATCTTCCAGTGCTCCACTTAACATACGAGGGATAATCTTCCAGTGCTCCACTTAACATACAAGGGATAATCTTCAAGTGCTCCACTTAACATACGAGGGATAATCTTCCAGTGCTCCACTTAACATATAAGGGATAATCTTCCAGTGCTCCACTTAACATACAAGGGATAATCTTCCAGTGCTCCACTTAACATACGAGGGATAATCTTCCAGTGCTCCACTTAACATACGAGGGATAATCTTCCAGTGCTCCACTTAACATATAAGGGATAATCTTCCAGTTCTCCACTTAACATACGAGGGATAATCTTCCAGTGCTCCACTTAACATACAAGGGATAATCTTCCAGTTCTCCGCTTAACATACGAGGGATAATCTTCCAGTGCTCCACTTAACATACGAGGGATAATCTTCCAGTGCTCCACTTAACATACGAGGGATAATCTTCCAGTGCTCCACTTAACATACGTGGGATAATCTTCCAGTGCTCCACTTAACATATAAGGGATAATCTTCCAGTTCTCCACTTAACATACGAGGGATAATCTTCCAGTGCTCCACTTACCATACAAGGGATAATCTTCCAGTGCTCCACTTAACATACGAGGGATAATCTTCCAGTGCTCCACTTAACATACGAGGGATAATCTTCCCTGTGCTCCACTTAACATACAGGGATAATCTTCCAGTGCTCCACTTAACATACAAGGGATAATCTTCCAGTGCTCCACTTAACATACGAGGGATAATCTTCCAGTGCTCCACTTAACATATAAGGGATAATCTTCCAGTGCTCCACTTAACATACAAGGGATAATCTTCCAGTGCTCCACTTAACATACGAGGGATAATCTTCCAGTGCTCCACTTAACATACAAGGGATAATCTTCCAGTGCTCCACTTAACATACGAGGGATAATCTTCCAGTGCTCCACTTAACATACAAGGGATAATCTTCCAGTGCTCCGCTTAACAACATACGGGGGATAATCTTCCAACGCTCCACTTAAAATACAAGGGATAATCTTCCAGTGCTCCACATAACATACGAGGGATAATCTTCCAGTGCTCCACTTAACATACAAGGGATAATCTTCCAGTGCTCCACTTAACATACGAGGGATAATCTTCCAGTTCTCCACTTAACATACGAGGGATAATCTTCCAGTGCTCCACTTAACATACAAGGGATAATCTTCCAGTGCTCCACTTAACATACGAGGGATAATCTTCCAGTTCTCCACATAACATACGAGGGATAATCTTCCAGTGCTCCACTTAACATACAAGGGATAATCTTCCAGTGCTCCACTTAACATACAAGGGATAATCTTCCAGTGCTCCACTTAACATACAAGGGATAATCTTCCAACGCTCCGCTTACCATCATTCGTATTACACATGATGCCACTGAACTTTGTACCACATTACACTTCTAAAAGATCCTCATACCTGAACACGTCGAGATACTTCAGTACCTTGAAGGTCTCTGTTAGGTTTCCCTTCCAAGTCTAAGGAATAACTGAAGCACGTATTCACGTGTTCGTCAGTGAATGACATGAGCTTTGATGCACGTCTCTGATCCCTCTCACGTCTTTCTACGTCTCTCATAATGTTATTGCAATCATAACTAAGCGCTTAACCCGTATGAGTCATACATCTTTTAAATAAATAGGTGACGGCTCTTTTTTTTCCAAGATGGCGCCTGACGACAACATTATACTGCGTAAATATTGACTCAAGAGTTTTGCGTTGGAAGATTCTTGCAGTGATGGAGGATGAGTGGGAAGATATGGAAGAGAGAGAGAGAGGGAGGAAAAGGAGAAGGAAAAAGAAGAAAGAGGAAAATGTGGAAATGCTCGTTAATGGACAGGAGAAGTGAAGAGGTTTACTAAATTAATTACGTTATCGTCCCTTCACTGGAAGACGAAGATGGTTCCTGGTGCGTTGTGCGGGTTCTGGTGCGTTGCGCGAGGTTCATGGTGCGTTGCGCGAGGTTCCTAGTGCGTTGTGCGAGGTTCCTGGTGCGTTGTGCGAGGTTCCTGGTGCGTTGCGCGAGGTTCCTGGTGCGTTGTGCGAGGTTCCTGGTGCGTTGCGCGAGGTTCCTGGTGCGTTGCGCGAGGTTCCTGGTGCGTTGTGCGAGGTTCCTGGTGCGCTGTGCGAGGTTCCTGGTGCGTTGTGCGAGGTTCCTGGTGCGCTGTGCGAGGTTCCTGGTGCGTCCTGCGAGGTTCCTGGTGCGTCCTGCGAGGTTCCTGGTGCGTCCTGCGAGGCTCCCGGTGCGTTGCGCGAGGTTCCTGGTGCGTCCTGCGAGGTTCCTGGTGCGTCCTGCGAGGCTCCCGGTGCGTTGCGCGAGGTTCCTGGTGCGTCCTGCGAGGTTTCTGGTGCGTCCTGTGATGCTCCTGGTGCGTCCTGCGAGGCACCTTAAGTGTTCTCTTACTGACAGCTGGTCTCCTGCCATAGTGTTATTACTCTGATAGCCTTGTTTACAATGAAGGGGAAGAGGCCACTAGTGGACACACGTTCCCTCTGATAAATGTCCTGAGCCTCACTAAAGGATCTCTTCCCTCATAAAATTCATGGCTCACTTGGCTTTACCCGGAGATAAATTGCAACATTTTTTTGAGGCCGATGTTGAAATATGGTATTATTTTTAATATCGATTTTTTTTTCTGTATTGGCACGGCGGCGGGGATATTAAAACACGCTTTCGTAAGATATATATCAAGAGTAAAGGCGCAAGATTTTTCAGCTCGTAAACCGACAACGAGCCTTATGGACTGAGGCTACAATGTTTATAGTCCTTTTCATGTGCATTAATATGTGGCTTTTGTTCATGATAAACACTCGCATATTACTAAATAAATCAACGAATACATTATACATATATACAATATATATATATATATGTATATATATATATATATATATATATATATATATATATATATATATATATATATATATATATATATATATAAAGTCGTGCCGATTAGGTAAAACTGGTCAATTAGCAAGAACTCATCTAAAATTAAGTCCTTTCTAAAAATTTCTTCTATACGTTTAAAGATATATTTTTTTCATTTATGTTAATGTAAGAATTTATGATTTTGTACCAAAGAAACTTTTGAAAACCTACCTAACCTTATTATTCATAAAGCAATTTAATTTAGCCTAACCAACTAAATATATTTGAGATACGTTAACATTACTTTTAATAATAAACAAACACAATGAAATATATTTTTCGTTATGTTCAGAATGATTTTGGCGAAATTATTGCATACACAAATTTTCACTTTTCTTATATGGCAAGATGAGCGTTGCTATTTAAGCCAAAATCGCATGTTTACCTAATCGGCACGACATATATATATATATATATATATATATATATATATATATATATATATATATATATATATATATATATATATATATATATATATATATATCATACATACATACATACTGTATAAAGACACACGCGAGCGGGGATTATCATAAGCCTATCCTCCACAGCTACAGATGTACCTGTAATTCCATGCTAGAGGAGTCTGGGTAACAGCCGAAAGAACTCTAGTTAGATTTCCGGGCGAGGCAAGATGTATATAAGAGCAAGCTGCTGTTGTTGGTTGAAGGCATGAGGCAGAGAGCCCCTGTAAAGACCCTAAATACCTGCAGTATACCCAGAGAGGGTATACTGCAGGTATTTGGCCAGGTCTGTGACCAGGCCAGGGAAATGGGGAAAAATGGGCCACCTTGCTTGGCCTTCACGAATAACCCAGCGTTCTTACCAGTTCGATACCACTGAAGAACCTTGGAGTTGCAAGGCTGCCCTTCTGTTCACGTAACATATTACGTAGCTTGTTTTAAAGTCTGATACCACTATAGGTGACGTGTCGTGGCGGCAAGAGAGACGAGGTGAGGAGTTAGGGTAGGTAACTTAGACGACTTGATAGAGGACACAAGTGGCGTGTAGTAAATATTTACCAGGATGTGGGTGAGACAACGGAGGGTCACAAGTCACCAGGAGGCCACAACAACCGTCAGGGAGGTCACAATAGTCACCAGGCCACAACAACCGTCAGGGAGGTCACAGTCACCAGGCCACAACAACCGTCATGGACGTCACAACACTCACTAGGCCACAACAACCATCAGGGGGGTCACAACATTCGTCCAAACCAAATCAATCATCAGGGGGGGTCACAACATTCATCCAGAAGGTCACAGCAACCATCAGGGAGGTGACAACGGTCACCAGGAGGTCACAACAATAGCCATGGGCTACAATAACCACTAGATCGTCCTCCAACAGGTTCTGGGCATTCAAAAGCTTTAATTAACGTGGTTATCAACATTCACATCTCCGCCACACAAGAGGAGGGCAATAAGCTACAGCTTAGTAGTCCTGAGTTCAGCTTTATCTGATACACTATCTAAGATCTAAAGTGACTCTGCTTATTCGGCCTTTACTGCTTGTTTAACCTGAATATTGGTGTGTGTGTGTGTGTGTGTGTGTGTGTGTGTGTGTGTGTGTGTGTGTGTGTGTGTGTGTGTGTGTGTGTGTGTGTGTGTGTGTGGAGCTGGTAAACAGCCGCAAGTTTGACGTAGTTGGTTCTGATGTGGAGATTTGGAAAGAACCATGGCTTGAACCATGGTCAGATCCATGGCCAGAACTATGGCCAGAACTATGGTCAGAACTATGGCCAGAACCACGGCCAGAACTATGGTCAGAACCACGGCCAAAACTATGCCAAGAACCACGGCCAGAAATATGGCCAGAACCACGGCCAGAACTATGGTCAGAACCACAGCCAGAACTGTCAGAACCATGGCCAGAAATATGGTCAGAACCACGGCCAGAAATATGGTCAGAACCATGGCCAGAACTATATTCAGAACCACGGCCAGAACTATGGCCAGAACCACGGCCAGAACTATGGTCAGAACCATGGACAGAACTATGGTCATAACCATGGCCAGAACCACAGCCAGAACTATGGCCAGAACCACGGCCAGAACTATGCCCAGAATCACGGCCGGAACTATGGTCAGAACCACGGCCAGAACTATGGTCAGAACAACAGCCAGAACTATGGTCAGAAACACGGCCAGAACTATGGTCAGAACCACGGCCAGAACTATAGTCAGACCCATGTGCCAGAACTATGCCCAGAACCACGGCCAGAACTATGGCCAGAACCACGGCCAGAACTATGGTCAGAACCACAGCCAAAATTATGGTCAGAACCACGGCCAGAACTATGGTCAGAACCACGGCCAGAACTGTCAGAACCACAGTCAGAACTGTCAGAACCACGGCCAGAACTATGGTCAGAACCACGGACAGAAATATGGTCAGAACCACGGCCAGAACTATGGTCAGAACCACGGCCAGAACTATGGTCAGAACCATGGCCAGAACTATGGTCAGAACCAGGCAGAACTATGGCCAGAACATGGCCAGAACTAGGTCAGACCAGGCCAGAACAGCACCATCGAACGCTAGACTATGCAGATCGTGAATCACAACACCAGATTATAACCAGTCTGCTGTCACCTCACCACCTCTCACTTTAACATGCATCATCCCCCTCCTTTCATCACCCCCCCTCCCACCTATCCACCCTCACCACACCTTCATCACCCCACCCACTCCTTCATCACCACCACCCGCCACACCTTCACCCACCACCCCACCTTCATCACCCCACTCCCATCCTTCATCCACCACCCTCTACCTTCATCACCACCACACCACTCTTCATCACCACCCTCCCACACCTTCATCACCACCACCTCGCCACTCCTTCACACCACCACCTCCCACTCTTCTCACCACCACCCACCCATCCTTCACACCACCACCTCACCACTTCATCACCACCACCTTGCCCACCATCACCATCAACCTCCCACTACTTCACACCACCACTCCCCACCTTCCCCACCACCCCCTACTCACCACCGCCACTACCTTCATCACCACACCCTCACACTCTTTCACACCACCCTGCCACTACCTTCATCAACCACCTCACCACTACTTCACACCACCACCATATTCATACACCATCCCACCTTCATACCACCACCTCCCACCTTCATACCACCACCTCACCCATCACCACAACCCCCACTACTTCATCACCACCTCCACTTATCCACCACCCTCCCTTCTCACCTCTCCACCACCCTCGCCACATTCACACCACACTCCACTACTTATCACCACCACTCGCCACTCCTTCATCACCACCTTGCACTCTCTCTACCCCTCACCACTACTTCATCACCAAACCCTCCACTACTTCATCACACATCCTCCCACCCCTCGCCACCTTCATCACACCACCTCCACCACCTCATCACCACCACCTCCACACTTCACCCCCTCGACTACCTTCACACCACCACCTCGCCACTACCTACACCACTGCCACTCCTTCATCACCACCACCTCTCTCCTTCATTACCACCACCTCACACTACTTCATCCACCACCCCGCACTACTATCACCACCACCCTCGCATACTTCATACCACACCCTCACTCTTCATCACCACCACCTCACACACCTTATCAAACCACCCCACCACTACCTTCGTCACCACCATCCTCACCACCACCCTCCACTTCATCACCACCACCTCCCACTCCTTCATCACAACACCTCCCACTACCTTCATCACTACCCTCCACTCCTTCATCACCACCCCCTCCTCTCCTTCATTACCACCACCTCCCACTACCTTCATCACCACCACCCTCCACTACCTTCATCACCATCACCCTCGCCACTACTTCATCACCACCACCCTCCCACTACCTTCACCACCACCACCTCGCCACTACTTCATCACCACCACCCCGCCACTACCTTCATCACACCACCTCCCTACCTTATCACCACCACCCTCCACTACCTTCATCACCACCACCCTGCCACTCCTTCATCACACCACCCTCGCCACTATCTTCATCACCACCACCCTCGCCACTATCTTCACACCACCCTCGCCACTATCTTCATCACCACCACCCTCGCCTACCTTCACACCACCACCTGCCGACTACTTCATCACCACCACCTCGCCACTACTCCACCACCACCTCGCACTACTTCATCACCACCACCCTCGCACTACTTCATCACCACCCACCCTCCCTACTACCTTCATCACCACCACCCTCCCACTCTTCATCACCACACCTCGCCACTACTTACACACACCTAGCCATACTTCACACCACCACCCTCGCACTACCTTCATCACCACCACCCTCCCACTACCTTCACCACCACCACCCTCCCACTACCTCATTCCATCACATCACCACCACCTCGCCACTACCTTCATCACCACCACCCTCGCCACTACCTTCATCACCACCACCCTCGCCACTACCTTCACCACCACCACCCTCACCACTACCTTCATCACCACCACCCACGCCACTACCTTCATCACCACCACCCTCGCCACTACCTTCATCACCACCACCCTCGCCACTACCTTCATCACCACCACCCTCGCCACTACCTTCATCACCACCACCTCACCACTACCTTCATCACCACCACCCCGCCACTACTCTTCATCACCACCACCCTCGCCACTACCTTCATCACTCACCACCCTGCCACACTTCATCACCACCACCCTCGCCACTACCTTCATCACCACCACCCTCGCCACTACCTTCATCACCACCACCCTCGCCACTACCTTCATCACCACCACCCTCGCCACTACCTTCATCACCACCACCCTCGCCACTACCTTCATCACCACCACCCTCGCCACTACCTTCATCACCACCACCCTCACCACTACCTTCATCACCACCACCCTCGCCACTACCTTCATCACCACCACCCTCGCCACTACCTTCATCACCACACACCCATCCACCACCTTCATCACCACCACCCTCGCCACTACCTCATCACCACCACCTCGCCACTACCTTCATCACCACCACCCTTGCCACTACCTTCATCACCACTCACCCTCGCCACTACTTCACCACCACCACCCTCGCCACTACCTTCATCACCACCACCCTCGCTACTACCTTCATCACCACCACCCTCGCCACTACCTTCATCATCACCATCTTTACCACTATCTTCCATCACTTTCACAGCCCACCCACCTACCCCTCCAAAATACCACCTATCTACATCACTACCACCACCTACTATAGCAAGAATGTCGCTATAATGAATTGATATTATACGTCAAATATATCTAATCACTTCCATAATGTCAACAGTTCAGTTCAAGGACTCACAGGTCCTCGCCACTAGGGCGAGGAAGTGGGCAGACGAAGAAGAGCCGGTGGGGAAGACTAGTTCTAGAAGAGTCAGACAACAACGTGGTTAACCCCAATACTAATGTCACAGTGTTGCAGACTCAGGTAGGACCACTAGGAGGAGGGGGACGAGAAGAATAGCCGGTGAGAGGAAGAGCTGAAGGAGAGAGAAAAGCAGGATAACAAAGTCAACACTTCATAATGTCAACAGACTCAGACTCAGACTCTCAGGTAAGGACCCACTAGGGGCGAGTGGGGACAGAAGAAGAATAGCCGGTGAGAGGAAGAGCTGAAGTAGAAGAGAAAGAGTCAGGACTAAACCCAACAGTCTAACTACTTATAATGTCAACAAATATTCAGGTTTAGATAATATCCGTAAAAAATATAACACAACAAATTCTTCACTTCTTTGTATGTTAAAACCAGCTAGTGAATGTCTTTGCTGTAGAGGCGATGTATTTTTTTATATAAAATTTTAAATTGCTCATTTTGTGTAACACTCGTAAGTATTGCCCATTGCATCCCTACTCTTGTAGTATGAATTAATGACTCAATTGAGTTACTTCTAACGCAGCTACAGTCCTTCTAACACATTATTTAAGTCGTGTGGACAGGAGGTTGTCAGTGCGTCCGGAGGGAAGAATTTCGCCGCTTGTGAGGTCAAGTAACGAGAAGACTGCTAGGCTTGCGCAGGGACCAGGTCATAGAGTTCGTCGCCAGAAATTGTGGTGGTGCTCATGCTACCTCTGAAACTCCAGCCCTCTGTTACCTCTGTGATACTGTGTCAAAGGTGACGGAAATTCCGCTGTCTTCAACTTGTAGCCGAGTCCAGCTTTGAGGAAACCTCGGTCAAAGGCGCGAGGAAGTTGTATACGCAGAGTACAGTTCGGAGATGTGTTGTCACCAATTGACTCTTAGCCTGCAGCGCGTACTCCATCGACTTGGTGCCGTCAACAGTTTAACCTACGACACTAACAGAAGTTCAGGACGGCAAAGAACAGTTTTCTTAACCTAAACTTGATTTGTTGTGATGTGACTCGCTAACACGCACATTCCCTACCAGGTACTTATCATTATGCCCGAAGTGCGCCCCATATTAGTGGCTTTCTCTTGTGATTAACAATATTTTGTATACAGCAGATAAGAAATAAAGTTATATTGTGTTGTATGGTATCTGCAACCCTATTCGCATGCGAGAACGTCGTTAGGGAGTAACTATGGAGGTAACGCATCACTGTCAACACTAACACCATTAGTCACAATTCTAACAGCTTGTTGGTGCTGTATTTTAACACTCGCCTCTTGTCTAATTTCCAAATACCACTGCCTCCGTGGCAGCTGCCTCTGACACACCCTGCATTCTCCAGCAGTTACAGAATTCTTTCCTGGCATTTCCTGGCCGCGATATTGTGTACTTTATTTTTGTGAGAGTTCCAGGCATGCAAGTTATTGTGGGGGAGTGGAAGTGGGGGTGTGGAAGTGGGGGTGTGGAAGGAAAAGGGAGAATGACGTCAGGAGGTTGAGGGAGGGAGGAGAGGGTGAATCCTAAAGAGAGATGAAAAGAGCGGAAGAGAGAGTTGAAGGAGAAAGAGAACAGAGAAAATAGGAGAGACGGAGAGGTACAAGTGGGTGAGAGAACAGAATACCTGTGTGTCGACTTTTAAGTATGAGAGACACAACAAGATCAGTGATATTAAATCCTCACCACAGTCTATATATATATATATATATATATATATATCTCGTGCCGAATAGGTAAAATTGGTCAATTAGCAAGAACTCATTTAAAATTAAGTCCTTTCTAAAAAAAATCTCTTATACGTTCAAAGATATATTTGTTTCATTTATGTTAATGTAAAATTTCATAATTTTGTACCAAAATAACCTTAGAAAACTAACCTAACCTTATTATAACAAGCGTAATTTAATTTAGCCTAATCCAACTAAATATGTTTTAGATAAGTTTACAATAATTTAATAATAAACAAACACAATGAAATATATATTTTTTCGTTGGGCTCAAAATGATTTTTGCGAAATTATTGCATACACAAATTTTGCTTGCCTTATTCGGCAAGAAGTGCGTTGCTATTTAAGACAAAATCGCAAGTTTTATGTGTTCGGTACGACACACACACAA
Source organism: Cherax destructor (assembly GCA_009830355.1). NCBI lineage: Eukaryota > Metazoa > Arthropoda > Malacostraca > Decapoda > Parastacidae > Cherax > Cherax destructor. The sequence goes on from WNWK01001412.1 coordinate 57,505, forward strand.
TTATAATATATATATATATATATATATATATATATATATATATATATATATATATATATATATATATATATATATATATATATATATGGAAAACAACCACAGGGGTAGTTGAATGAAAGCTCTAGTTCCTCTCACGGGAGGAAATTAACTGCGTTATTCGTCTAACATAAACTATCCAAGCCCAGAAGGTCTGGTTAATTTACTACTGCCAACCTCCAAGACAGATAACAGGTGGCTTCTCTAAATAGCTGGGCTCCGTGCCTACTACCAGGCTGGCACTGTGGCACTCTCCTGGTGCAGCAGACTGTTGGTGCCCCGGTGAGGCATTACACAACGTCCGAAAAAAAACAGGATAATGGGCAGAGACTCGAACCGTGGTCCTGGGCGGAGACTCGAACCGTGATCCTGGGCGGAGACTCGAACCGTGGTCCTGGAAAGCAGGATGATTTTATTTCGGCTAGTAAACTAGACGAGCGTCCGTGACAAGCTTGAATATTACAGGTGGAGGGCTCTTGATCCACGGAATTTAGAGTTACTGTTGTGCTTTTCATTAGGTCGAAGATGATTGCCTCCTGGTTCAACAGAATCAGGGGAAAGAACACGTGAAAAAAAGAGCATTGGTAAGCAACTGATAAGAGAATCTAATGCTGTGGAAAGTGTTGTGAAGAGATTGAGAAAGAGTTGTAATCTGTCTTGGGCGACACTATCGCAGCCAGAATATATAGGTGGTGAAGACCAAGAAGGCGGAGAGGAAGTCGAGGAGGAAGAAGAGGAGGAGAAGGAAGAGAAAAAGGAGAGGAGGAGGAAGAATATTTCGCAATATCGACGAAATACGGTTAACGCGTCAACACACACATACACACACACACACACACACACACACACACACACACACACACACACACACACACACACACACACTCACACACACACACAACACACAACAAAAACACACACACACACACACACCAAACAACACACACACACCACACACACACTCATACACACAAACACACACACACACACACACACACCCATACACACACACACACACACACACACACACACACACACACACACACACACACACACGTTCAAAGAGTCAAACGGAAGTTCATCTGCCTTTAAGTATCGTAGGTTGTTTGTTGCTGTTTGACTGTTGCTGTTTGTAGTCTGTTGCTGTTTGTAGTCTGTTGCTGTTTGTAGTCTGTTGCTGTTTGTAGTCTGTTGCTGGTGTTAGTAACAGTAATGGTGGCATTCTTGTTACTGGAGGTAGTAGGGGGTTGGTGATGATGATGGAGGTGATGGCAGTGATGGTGGTTACACTAATAGTGGTGGTGGTAGTGGTAGTGGTGGTGGTAGTGGTAGTGGTGGTGGTGGTGGTGGTGGTGGTAGCGGTGGTGGTAGTGGTGGAGGTGGTAGTGGTGGAGGTGGTAGTGGTGGCGGTGGTAGCAGTGGTAGTGGTGGCGGTGAGATAAAGTTTCCAGCCTCCCTGCTGAGATCGTCTCGCCAGGAAATTGAAGCATCACCTCAGCGAGACGAGGACATGACAGGGTGTAGCGAGGCGCGTGTGTACATGCTACCAGCTGTTCTCACAGCTGGCGACAGTCCTCCACCTCTTCCATAGCTGGGAGTGGCGATAAGCCCCTCTATCCGCTTTTCCAGCACTTACAGAATATAATGACTGTGTTTACACATCGACTGTCTGCAGTGTCCAGCAAACAGAAGGAACATTGCCTACAGTCGAACGGAGTTTGGGGGTCAGCGCCCCTGCGGTCCGGTATCAGGCCAAACCTTCCTATCACTATTCGGATACGAGATTCACGCCTTATGCCAGAGAACCGGCCAGTTTCAGAACCCGTTATAGTAATAAGAACCTTCAGAATTCCCCAGAAGAATACAGGAACCCGTTAAGTATCCGCGTTAAATTCAAGAACCTCCAGAGAACAGTGTAAGAACCTCCACCCAAAGAACAGGCACACCAGTTAAGAACTGGCGTTAGCTTCAAGAACACCGCAAAGAACAGATGTTACGCTGATTTCTGTGTAACAGTTACGTTCTTCCCGAGAACATGGACAAGTTCTACTGTACAGTTATATGTACGGCTGTTAAGTTGCAAGTTCCACAGTGAAATTAATTATCCCACAGTGAAGTTAATTATCCCACAGTGAAGTTAATTATCCCAGAGTGAAGTTAATTATCCCAGAGTGAAGTTAATTATCCCAGAGTGAAGTTAGTTATCCCACAGTGAAGTTAATTATCCCACAGTGAAGTTAATTATCCCACAGTGAAGTTAATTATCCCACAGTGAAGCTAATTATCCCACAGTGAAGTTAATTATCCCACAGTGAAGTTAGTATCCCACAGTGAATTTAGTTATCCCACAGTGAAGTTAATTATCCCACAGTGAAGATAATTAACCACAGTGAAGCTAATTATCCCACAGTGAAGCTAATTATCCCACATGAAGTTCTATCCCACATTAAGTTAATTATC
>WNWK01001412.1:65000-160000 GCA_009830355.1 Cherax destructor
CACACACTTAAGGAGGGTTGGAAAGGTCACATCACTGTAAGGAGGGGTTGGAAAGGTCACATCACTGTAAGGAGTTGGAAGTCCATCACTTAAGGAGTTAAAAGGTCCATCACTGTAAGGAGTTGGAAGTCACACACTTAAGAAGGGGGTTGGAGGTCACCTCACTGTAAGGGTTGGAAAGTCACAGCACTATAGGAGGGGTTAGGAAGAGTCACATGCACTATAAGGAGGTGGAAAGGAACAGGTACCAGGTCAAATTAAGGAGGTTGGAAGGCACCATAACTGTAAGAGGGTTGGAAGATCCATCACTTAAGAAGGGGGTTGGAAAGGTCCTCACTTAAGGGGTTGGAAGGTCCATCACTGTAAGGAGGGGTTGGAAGGTCACATCACTGTAAGGAGGGGGTTGGAAAGGTCACATCACTGTAAGGAGGGGTTGGAAAGGTCACATCACTGTAAGGAGGGGGTTGGAAAGGTCACATCACTGTCAGGGGGTTGGAAAGGTCACATAACTGTAAGGAGGGGTTGGAAAGATCACATGACTATAAGGAGGTTGGAAAGATCACAGCACTATAAGGAGGGGGTTGGAAAGGTCACAGCACTATAAGGAGGGGGTTGGAAAGGTCACATAACTGTAAGGAGGTTGGAAGGCCATCACGAAGGAGGGGGTTGAAAATCACAGCACTATAAGGAGGTTGAAAGATCACACTATAAGGAGGGTTGGAAAGGTCACATTGTAAGGAGGTTGAAGTCCCATCACTATAAGGAGAGTAGGGTCTCCTATAAAGATGAGGTTAGAGTGGTCACATTACTATAAGAAGGGTTAGGCAGGTCCCTACCACATGAGGGCAGTCCAACTATAAGAGGGTTAGGAGGTCCTCACATAAAAGGGTAGGAAGTCCCACCACTATAATAAGGGGTTAGGAAGGTCCCACCACTATAATAAGGGTTAGGAAGGTCCCACACTATAATAAGGGGTTAGGAAGGTCCACCACTATAATAAGGGGTTAGGGGAGGTCCCACCACTATAATAAGGGTTAGGAAGGTCCCACCACTATAATAAGGGTTAGGAAGGTCCACCACTATAATAAGGTTAGGCAGGTCCCACCACTATAATAAGGGGTTAGGGAAGGTCCCACCACTATAATAAGGGGTTAGGGAAGGTCCCACCACTATAATAAGGGGTTAGGGAAGGTCCCACCACTATAATAAGGGGTTAGGGAAGGTTCCACCACTATAATAAGGGGTTAGGGAAGGTCCCACCACTATAATAAGGGGTTAGGGAAGGTCCCACCACTATAATAAGGGGTTAGGGAAGGTCCCACCACTATAATAAGGGGTTAGGAAAGGAACACATCTCAACATCTCCGTGCGTTCGTATAACAGACTCCTGGAGGATATACCACAGATGTACATATACACCAGAGTTGTATATACCACAGATGTACATATATACCAGAGATGCATATACCACAGATGTACATATATACCAGAGATGTATATACCACAGATGTACATATATACCAGAGATGCATATACCACAGATGCATATACCACAGATGTACATATATATACCAGAGATGTATATACCACAGATGCATATACCACAGATGTACATATATACCACAGATGCATATACCACAGATGTACATGTATACCAGAGATGTATATATCACAGATGTAATATATACCAGATGTATATACCACAGATGTACATATATACCAGAGATGTATATACCACAGATGTACATATATACCAGAGATGTATATACCACAGATGTACATATATACCAGAGTTGTATATACCACAGATGTACATATATACCAGAGTTGTATATACCACAGATATACATATATACCAGAGATGTATATCCAAGATGTACATATATACCAGAGATGTATATACCACAGATAACTATATACCAGAGTGTATATACCACAGATGTACATATAACCAGAGTTGTATATACCACAGATGTACATATATACCAGAGTTGTATATACCACAGATGTACATATATACCAGAGATGTATATACCACAGATGTACATATATACCAGAGATGTATATACCACAGATGTACATATATACCAGAGATGCATATACCAGTGAGCATTTAAATTTGCCTTTGAATTTAAATCGAGAATGTAGGAAGGGAAACGTTTGCATATGTATGTTGCAGATGTTGCCCTGATGACAATGAGAATGTTGCACTCGAGAGAGAGAGAGAGAGAGAGATAGTATGAGAGAGAGAGATAAGTAGTAAGTAGTGGAGATAGTATAGTAGATGAGAGAAAGTATGATGAGTCAGATAGTAGTTCACTGAGCTAGAGATCATGCCTGGGAAAGTCTGAGTTCCAGAGAAATTATCATCTCTCCTCTGATCGTGACCTATAGCCTGGTTCCGCTAGCGTTTATCGATCCCTGTGGGACATAGTGTGCCTGTCTAGAACGATCGGAGGTTCAGACCTAAGAGTTCAGCCGAAGAAGGCTCAGATCTATGTATCCATTGCAGCTCGGAGTGTATAACCCAGGCACCGCGCGCCAGCAACCTCCCAGCAAACCATTAACCTTTCTCTAAAAATATTTCTCTCTCTCTCTCTCTCTCTCTCTCTCTCTCTCTCTCTCTCTGCTCCCACATTCTCAACTTCAGATGGGGAGGAAATGCACTCGTAGACTCTCAGTTCACATCAGTATGATCACCCAGGAAAATTATTCTGCTAGGAGATACGAGGTCACATTTCCTGAACAATATGTCAGATGTTGAGGCCGGACAAGGGAAGACGTCAGATGTTGAGGCCGGGCAAGGGAAGACGTCAGATGTTGAGGCCGGACAAGGGAAGACGTCAGATGTTGAGGCCGGGCAAGGGAAGACGTCAGATGTTGAGGCTGGGCAAGGGAAGACGTCAGATGTTGAGGCTGGGCAAGGGAAGATGTTTTTCCTTGAGTAAACTGAGACATCAGCAGTGTGCTGTTACACTATACTGTGTGACACTTACACAGTGCTGATACTTCTGCTTAGTCGTGGTCCACAGTGTTGAACTGTAGTAGACTGAAGGCTACGAGACTACAGTAGTGTCAGCCTGAGCTGGAAGACTACAGTAGTGTCAGCCTGAGCTGGGAGAATGCAGTAGTGTCAGCCTGAGCTGGGAGACTACAGTAGTGTCAGCCTGAGCTGGGAGACTACAGTAGTGTCAGCCTGAGCTGGGAGACTACAGTAGTGTCAGCCTGAGCTGCGAGACTACAGTAGTGTCAGCCTGAGCTGAGAGACTTCAGTAGTGTCAGCCTGAGCTGCGAGACTACAGTAGTGTCAGCTGAGCTGGGAGACTAGTGTGTCTAGCCTGAGCCTGGCGAGACTACAGTAGTGTCAGCCTGAGCTGAGAGACTCAGTAGTGTCAGCCTGAGCTGGAGACTCAGTAGTGTCAGCCTGAGCTGAGACTACAGTAGTGTCAGCCTGAGCTGGAGACTACAGTAGTGTCAGCCTGAGCTGGGAGACTGCAGTAGTGTCAGCCTGAGCTGGAGACTACAGTAGTGTCAGCCTGAGCTGGAGACTCAGTAGTGTCAGCCTGAGCTGGGAGACTACAGTAGTGTCAGCCTGAGCTGGGAGACTACAGTAGTGTCAGCCTGAGCTGGAGACTCAGTAGTGTCAGCCTGAGCTGAGAGACTCAGTAGTGTCAGCCTGAGCTGGAGACTACAGTAGTGTCAGCCTGAGCTGAGAGACTTCAGTAGTGTCAGCCTGAGCTGCGAGACTACAGTAGTGTCAGCCTGAGCTGAGAGACTTCAGTAGTGTCAGCCTGAGCTGAGAGACTACAGTAGTGTCAGCCTGAGCTGGAGACTACAGTAGTGTCAGCCTGAGCTGAGAGACTACAGTAGTGTCAGCCTGAGCTGGAGACTCAGTAGTGTCAGCCTGAGCTGAGAGACTTCAGTAGTGTCAGCCTGAGCTGGAGACTACAGTAGTGTCAGCCTGAGCTGAGAGACTTCAGTAGTGTCAGCCTGAGCTGGAGACTACAGTAGTGTCAGCCTGAGCTGGAGACTACAGTAGTGTCAGCCTGAGCTGGAGACTACAGTAGTGTCAGCCTGAGCTGGAGACTACAGTAGTGTCAGCCTGAGCTGAGAGACTACAGTAGTGTCAGCCTGAGCTGGAGACTACAGTAGTGTCAGCCTGAGCTGGAGACTACAGTAGTGTCAGCCTGAGCTGGAGACTACAGTAGTGTCAGCCTGAGCTGGGAGACTACAGTAGTGTCAGCCTGAGCTGGAGACTACAGTAGTGTCAGCCTGAGCTGGAGACTACAGTAGTGTCAGCCTGAGCTGGAGACTCAGTAGTGTCAGCCTGAGCTGGGAGACTACAGTAGTGTCAGCCTGAGCTGGAGACTTCAGTAGTGTCAGCCTGAGCTGGGAGACTACAGTAGTGTCAGCCTGAGCTGGAGACTACAGTAGTGTCAGCCTGAGCTGGGAGACTACAGTAGTGTCAGCCTGAGCTGGGAGACTACAGTAGTGTCAGCCTGAGCTGGGAGACTTCAGTATGTCAGCCTGAGCTGGAGACTACAGTAGTGTCAGCCTGAGCTGGGAGACTACAGTAGTGTCAGCCTGAGCTGGAGACTCAGTAGTGTCAGCCTGAGCTGGGAGACTACAGTAGTGTCAGCCTGAGCTGGAGACTACAGTAGTTAGTCGAGACCTGTAGCCTGGGAGACTACAGTAGTGTCAGCCTGAGCTGGGAGACTACAGTAGTGTCTAGCGCCTGTCACCCTGAGGGAGACTACAGTAGTGTCAGCCTCAGTTGGGAGACTACAGTAGTGTCAGACTCAGCTGGGAGACTACAGTAGTGTCAGCCTCAGCTGGGAGACTACAGTAGTGTCAGCCTGACTGGGAGACTACAGTAGTGTCAGCCTCAGTGGGAGACTACAGTAGTGTCAGCCTGAGCTGGGAGACTACAGTAGTGTCAGCCTAGCTGGAGACTACAGTAGTGTCAGCCTGAGTGGAGACTACAGTAGTGTCAGCCTGAGCTGGGAGACTACAGTAGTGTCAGCCTGAGCTGGGAGACTGCAGTAGTGTCAGCCTGAGCTGGGAGACTACAGTAGTGTCAGCCTGAGCTGGGAGACTACAGTAGTGTCAGCCTGAGTTGGGAGACTACAGTAGTGTCAGCCTGAGTTGGGAGACTACAGTAGTGTCAGCCTCAGCTGGGAGACTACAGTAGTGTCAGCCTCAGCTGGGAGACTACAGTAGTGTCAGCCTCAGCTGGGAGACTACAGTAGTGTCAGCCTCAGCTGGGAGACTACAGTAGTGTCAGCCTGAGCTGGGAGACTGCAGTAGTGTCAGCCTGAGCTGGGAGACTACAGTAGTGTCAGCCTGAGTTGGGAGACTACAGTAGTGTCAGCCTGAGTTGGGAGACTTCGGGAGAGCAATGGAGATATCGTCAATCATTCCGTCAAATGTTGAACAGTTACGACAGCATCATATATTTCTCTGCAACAGAGCTGGAGTTACTATCACTTGAGAATGACCAGACGATGGGGAGTGAAAGAAGAAAAAGATAATGAGGGATAACCAACATTTACTAAGCAAGCCTAAAAGATAAAAGATAGCTTACAGATAATATTGCAGCTTGGGTGCCTGATATGGTGCGTGGGGGGGAAGGGAAGATGATATTGACAAAGACGACCTTACGCAAAGAAGCGACTAATTGGAAAAGAAGAAGGTAGAAGAGAAAGCCAAGTAGAACAAAAGACAGAAGGAAGAGATGATGATGAAGGGGACGTGGAAAGTAGGTGAGGAAGAAAGGGGAAAAGGAAGAGGGAGCAGGAAGCAAAAGAGAAAAACAGGAAACTGATGAACAAGCAGTGAAAAAGTAATGAGTTAGAACTTTGTACAGAGAGACTGTTGTTGGCATTTACCAGAGGCAGGACAGAAGACCCTCTACTGTCATATACCAGAGGCAGGACAGAAGACCCTCTACTGTCATATACCAGAGGCAGGACAGAAGACCCTCTACTGTCATATACCAGAGGCAGGACAGAAGACCCTCTACTGTCATATACCAGAGGCAGGACAGAAGACCCTCTACTGTCATATACCAGAGGCAGGACAGAAGACCCTCTACTGTCATATACCAGAGGCAGGACAGAAGACCCTATACTGTCATATACCAGAGGCAGGACAGAAGACCCTCTACTGTCATATACCAAAGGCAGGACAGAAGACCTTCTACGTCATATACCAGAGGCTGGACAGAAGGCCCTGTACTGTTATATACCAGAGGTTGGACAGAAGGCCCTGTACTGTTATATACCAGAGGTTGGACAGAAGATCCTCTACTGTCATATACCAGAGGTTGGACAGAAAACCCTCTACTGTCATATACCAGAGGCAGGACAGAAGACCCTCTACTGTCATATACCAGAGGCTGGACAGAAGGCTCTGTAATGTTATATACCAGAGGTTGGACAGAAGGCCCTGTACTGTTATATACCAGAGGTTGGACAGAAGACCCTCTACTGTCATATACCAGAGGCAGGACAGAAGACCCTCTACTGTCATATACCAGACGTAGGACAGAAGACCCTCTACTGTCATATACCAGAGGTAGGACAGAAGACCCTCTACTGTCATATACCAGAGGCAGGACAGAAGACCCTCTACTGTCATATACCAGAGGTAGGACAGAAGACCCTCTACTGTCATATACCAGAGGCAGGACAGAAGACCCTCTACTGTCATATACCAGAGGTAGGACAGAAGACGCTCTTCTGTCATATACCAGAGGCTGGACAGAAGACCTTCGACTGTCATATACCAGAGGCCGGACAGAAGGCCCTGTACTGTTATATACCAGAGGATTGACAGAAGGCCCTGTACTGTTATATACCAGAGGTTGGACAGAAGACCCTCTACTGTAATATACCAGAGGTTGGACAGAAGACCCTCTACTGTAATATACCAGAGGTTGGACAGAAGACCCTCTACTTTCATATACCAGAGGCAGGACAGAAAACCCTCTACTGTCATACCAGAGGCTGGACAGAAGACCCTCTGCTGTCATATACCAGAGGCTGAACAGAAGACCTTCTACTGTCATATACCAGAGATTGGACAGAAGACCCTCTACTGTCATATACCAGAGGTTGGACAGAAGACCCTCTATTGTCATATACCAGAGGTTGAACAGAAGACCTTTACTGTCATATACCAGAGGTTGGACAGAAGACCTCTACTGTCATATACCAGAGGCTGGACAGAAGACTCTCTACTGTCATATATCAGAGGTTGGACAAAGAGGCTGGACAGAAGAGACTGTATACAATGATGGCATATAAATCGGGGAAAAAATTAAACAGAAAATCATCTTTTTGTAAAACCCTTAAGAATAGGTGAAAACTATTAGATATCCCATCATTCTTTCGTTTAATGAACGGAGGGTCGAGTACTATACGTGTTTGGGATATTCAACACTTAGAGAAATTGGAGACTTGACACACTGTCCTCTAATCGTGAGTTAAAAGAAGCTACTCTCGCAGCCAGGCTTTAGAGAGATGCTGACAGTGCAAGTTGTCTGATGCTGCTGACAGCCCAGTTGACATTTGCAAGCCCCATTCTCGCACCCTCAGAACGACAGTGCTCATCATGAAATTTGCATACACTATCAGCAGCAGGTAAGGTTCTCAAGACTCCTTGATTAAAGATGTCAAAGCGAATGTGAATTGAAGAAAGATGAGAGATGAGAGAGAGAGAGAGAGAGAGAGAGAGAGAGAGAGAGAGAGAGAGAGAGAGAGAGAGAGAGAGAGAGAGAGAGAGAGAGAGAGGGGAGAGAGAGAAGAGAGAATAATGATGATCATGGGCTTTCAAGAACTCGTTCGAGTTCTTGAAGACCACAGCTTGACACAGCCTCGCACTTTTATGCTTGTATTTTTTCCGTGATACGCAGTCACGCCCACTGCTGAGCTTCCTGGTGCTACCTGGCGTTACCGTAAACCATTCCACATTATAAATGGTGTAGGGCTACCGAAAAAAACCCGCGAAGGACACTTGTGTACCGTCTTAACGAAGATGCCACTCGTGGCTATTCGTGTTCTTAAATATGTACGAGAGTGCAGGCGAGTGAAATTGTAATGCAAAATTCAATCAGTAAGTTGGAATAATGTTCTTGATGCAAGATTCAGGAGAGTGACAGAAGTTGTAAGACCTGCAAATGTTTGTAGTTGGAGAGAGTCTAATCAGATTCAGGAATGGGTTTAAACCTCACAGGTTACCAGTAGCCTGAAGGAGCCTAACCACCAGCTGACCAACCTCACCCAGGCATAACCTACCAGCCTACCACCAGCCTACCCCTATTATCCAGCCCCCAACCTTCCATTTCACCTCCCAGCCTCTCCATTTGCTTTAGTCGCTTCTCCATTTCTCTCCCTGAATTTTAAAGTTTCTCCCATTTAAATTTTCATTCTAATGTTTCTTTCTTATTCCTTAGAGAAGACTGGAGATAAAACACTTAAATATCCAAGATTACGAAGAGGAAAAGAAGACTGCAGGAGAAAACAAAAGACAGCAAGAAGAGGAAAAGCAGAGACGAAGAGATAAAGAAGAGAGCAAGAAAAGCAAGTTAGATAACAAGTGAACGACAGTGATGATTACACACACACACACACACACACACACACACACACACACACACACACACACACACACAGTCGTAGAGCCAGAAATGAATATGCACAGATCAGAAGGGAGACCCAAAGACAGTACGAGAATGACATAGCAGCGAAAGTCAAATCTGACCCAAAGCTGTTGTACAGCCACATCAGGAGGAGAACAACAGTCAAGGACCAGGTGATCAGGCTGAGGAAGGTAGGAGGGGAGGTCACAAGAAATGACCGTGAAGTGTGTGAGGAGCTCAACATGAGATTCAAAGAGGTGTTCACAGAGGAGATAGAAGGGACTCCAGAAAGGCGGAGAGGTAGGGTACACCATCAGGTGCTGGACACAATACACACAACTGAGGAAGAAGTGAAGAGGCTACTAAGCGAGCTGGATACCTCAAAGGCGATGGGGCGGATAACATCTCTCCATGGGTCCTGAGAGAGGGAGCAGAGGAGATATGTGTACCCCTAACAATGATCTTCAACATATCTATCGAAACGGGGCAACTACCTGAGGTATGGAAGACAGCATACCAGACCAGTGTCACTGACATGTATAGCATGCAAGGTCATGGAGAAGATAGTCAGGAGAAGAGTGGTGGAACACCTAGAAAGGAATGAGCTTATCAACGACGGCCAAGACGGTTTTAGGGACGGGAAATCCTGTGTCACAAACCTACTGGAGTTCTACGACAGGGTGACAGCAATAAGACAAAGAGAGAGGGGTGGGTAGATTGCATATTCTTGGACTGTAAGAAGGCGTTTGACACAGTTCCACACAAGAGATTAGTGCAAAAGTTGGAGGACCAGGCAGGGTAACAGGGAAGGCACTACAATGGATCAGGGAATACCTGTCAGGAAGACAGCAGCGAGTCATGGTACGTGGTAAAGTGTCAGAGTGGGTGCCGGTGACGAGCGGGGTTCCACAGGGGTTAGTCCTGGGACCGGTGCTGTTTCTGGTATTTGTGAACGACATGACGGAAGGAATAGACTCCGAAGTGTCCCTGTTTGCAGATGATGTGAAGTTGATGAGAAGAATTCAGTCGGACGAGGATCAGGCAGAACTACAAAGGGATCTGAACAGGCTGCAAGCCTGGTCCAGCAATTGGCTCCTGGAGTTCAACCCCACCAAGTGCAAAGTCATGAAGATTGGGGAAGGGCAAAGAAGACCGCAGACGGAGTACAGCCTAGGGGGCCAGAGACTGCAAACCTCAATCAAGAAAAAAGACCTTGGGGTGAGTATAACACCAGGTACATCTTTTGAGGCGCACATCAACCAAATAACTGCTGCAGCATATGGGCGCCTAGCAAACCTAAGAACAGCATTCCGACATCTTAATAAAGAATCGTTCAGGACCCTGTACACTGTGTACGTTAGGCCCATACTGGAGTATGCAGCCCCAGTTTGGAACCCACACCTTGCCAAGCACGTGAAGAAGCTCGAGAAAGTGCAAAGGTTTGCAACAAGACTAGTCCCGGAGCTAAGGGGTATGTCCTACGAGGAGAGGTTAAGGGAAATCGACCTGACGACACTGGAGGACAGGAGAGATAGAGGGGAAAGGATAACAACATATAAGATACTGAGAGGAATTGACAAAGTGGACAGAGACAGAATGTTCCAGAGATGGGACACAGCAACAAGGGGACACAGTTGGAAGTTGAAGACTCAGATGAATCACAGGGTTGTTAGGAAGTATTTCTTCAGTCACAGAGTGGTCGGGAAGTGGAATAGTTTAGGAAGTGATGTAGTGGAGGCAGGCTCCATACATAGCTTTAAGAAGAGGTATGATAAAGCTCATGGCGCAGGGAGAGTAACCCAGTAGCGGCCAGTGAAGAGGCGGGGCCAGGAGCTGTGACTCGACCCCTGCAACCACAACAAGGTGAGTACACACACACATGATTCGTCATGACTTTAATATCAAGAAATTAACGCTTAATAATGGGGGAATATTACTGGTGTTATGTTACACGGAGCGCTAAACACGTGCGGGTCATTCAGCTCCAGGAGCACTGTAGATTCGATCCTCCAAATCTGTGTTCAATCCGCCTGTTGGTGCATCGCTACTCTAGCAAATCCTTCATCAACACTGAATCTTGAACGAATTAGTGTCAAGGATAAGGCTTAACCTAGTTGTTACGGACTCGATCCTATGTTTTTGTTCATTCGTAATCCAGACTTGTAGAAAAAGTAATAAACTGCATTTCGGGGATACGATTTCGTGGAGGAGGGAGAGAGGAAGGGAGAGAGACAAAGAGTAATGTGAAAGAAATGGGAGAGGAAGAGAGGCAGATTACAGTATCTATTTCAAGGGCTTAACCGGTGTGAATCCTTCAGTACAGAGTGGTAGTCTATCCTCCGTCGGGGAAAGAGTGAGACGCCCCTACCTAGCTGTGTTTCCTTAGGAGGTGAGACGCCCCTACCTAGCTGTGTTTCCCTAGGAGGTGAGACGCCCCTACCTAGCTGTGTTTCCTTAGGAGGTGAGACGCCCCTACCTAGCTGTGTTTCCCTAGGAGGTGAGACGCCCCTACCTAGCTGTGTTTCCCTAGGAGGTGAGACGCCCCTACCTAGCTGTGTTTCCCTAGGTGAGACGCCCTACCCAGCTGTGTTTCCCTAGGAGGTGAGACGCCCCTACCTAGCTGTGTTTCCCTAGGAGGTGAGACGCCCCTACCTAGCTGTGTTTCCCTAGGTGAGACGCCCCTACCTAGCTGTGTTTCCCTAGGAGGTGAGACGCCCCTACCCAGCTGTATTTCCCTAGGAGACAACAAGAAAGGGACGTGAGACAGGGGAGAGAGAAATGAAACACAGCTAACAAATAGCTTGGAAATACCTGACAAGATGATGGAAGTCAAACAAGACGCGTGTTAAAAACTCTTGTCCAGCTTACAATGTCCATTGTTCTGTAAAAGCAAACTTACCAGCCGGGGTACAATCCTGCCCCTTGTACTGTTCTCGAATGTGAGAGATGCGACAGCCGTCTGTTGTTGCAGTGATGGCAGCTGTGATCACCCTCTGCCACGATACGTGTCACCTTTAAGACAGAGCAAGATGATGGCATTCGGATCACCGTGTACTAACAGCATGATGGATCTTCCTTATAATGCACATATGTACACAACCATCTGGGCAATGTGTTGAAAATATGCATTCTTAACACATTATGTTTTTTTCTGTGTGTTGAGGACACTTACAAGTAAGATTAAGTTCAATTTTTAAGGAAGTGGATGGGTAAGATGAGAAAAGCTCCAGCTGTGGGTCATCATATGGCTAAGACCCGCGTCGGGAAAAACTTGTCCTGTTTCCTGACAAACCTAACCTAACCTAACCTAACCTAACCTAGCTCCCTTAATTTTGGTTTGTACAGTAAACCCACCAACTAGACCGATTCCATTCTTGCTCGTCTCGCCCCTCCAGTACAACCAGGAGAGGTGTTGAGTTGTACATGTGTGGTACACAGTACACAAAAGATGAAAATTAGACACATGTGCAACATCTGGGTATCTTTATTGTAGACGTTTCGCCCACCAGTGGCTTTATCAATACAAATTCAAGGACATAATGTGAAGACAGTAGAACTATATACAAGAGATGAGATAATCAGTCTTTCAGGCTTGGTGTTGGTGAAGAGTCTTCAAGACTACGGTGGTCTTCACCAACACCAATACTACGGTGGTCTTCACCAACACCAAGACTACGGTGGTCTTCACCAACACCAAGACTACGGTGGTCTTCACCAACACCAAGACTACGGTGGTCTTCACCAACACCAAGACTACGGTGGTCTTCACCAACACCAAGACTACGGTGGTCTTCACCAACACAAAGACTACGGTGGTCTTCACCAACACAAAGACTACGGTGGTCTTCACCAACACCAAGACTACGGTGGTCTTCACCAACACCAAGACTACGGTGGTCTTCAACACCAAGACTACGGTGGTCTTCAACACCAAGACTACGGTGGTCTTCAACACCAAGACTACGGTGGTCTTCACCAACACCAAGACTACGGTGCTCTTCACCAACACCAAGACTATGGTGGTCTTCACCAACACCAAGACTACGGTGGTCTTCACCAACACCAAGACTACGGTGCTCTTCACCAACACCAAGACTACGGTGGTCTTCACCAACATCAAGACTACGGTGCTCTTCACCAACACCAAGACTACGGTGGTCTTCACCAACACCAAGACTACGGTGCTCTTCACCAACACCAAGACTACGGTGCTCTTCACCAACACCAAGACTATGGTGGTCTTCACCAACACCAAGACTACGGTGCTCTTCACCAACACCAAGACTACGGTGGTCTTCACCAACACCAAGACTACGGTGGTCTTCACCAACACCAAGACTACGGTGGTCTTCAACAACACCAAGACTACGGTGGTCTTCACCAACACCAAGACTACGGTGCTCTTCACCAACACCAAGACTACGGTGGTCTTTACCAACACCAAGACTACGGTGGTCTTCACCAACACCAAGACTACGGTGGTCTTCACCAACACCAAGACTACGGTGGTCTTCACCAACACCAAGACTACGGTGGTCTTCACCAACACCAAGACTACGGTGGTCTTCACCAACACCAAGACTACGGTGCTCTTCACCAACACCAAGACTACGGTGGTCTTCACAACACCAAGACTACGGTGGTCTTCACCAACACCAAGACTACGGTGGTCTTCACCAACACCAAGACTGAGGGACTGATTACCTCATCTCTTGTATATAGTTCTACAGTCTTCCAATTATGTCCTTGAATTTGTGTTGATAAAGCCACTGGTGGGCGAAACGTCTACAATAAAGATACCCAGATGTTGCACATGTGTCTAATTCTTCGTTCTGTTGGGCGTCTTTCTCATGGCTCTCAGCATCTACAGCTCTGGTTCCTTGGAAGGAGTCGCTTCAAAATCCCAGAGATCGTCCTCAGTCTACATTTTCTTGCCACACTATCTGTGATATACCTGTGACTGTTTTCGAGAGTTTCTATACCCTCGAAGCCGGGCCTAAGGCCATTCTTTCGTGTTGATTGCCTGTTCAACCAAACTGTTGCTGCTGACGGCCCGCTTACTTACAAAACCATAGCCTAGTTATTCTAACGCTTTGCAGAATTATTGTATACAAATTTTCCCGTTTGATATGCAAATCGAAAGAAAATAACAATAACAATAAAAATTGTGTTCAGTTGTCCAGGTTAAGTCTTTCCTGTTGCCAATGATTTTATAACAATAAATAAATGCTTATCTTTTTTTCTCTCGGTCTGTCTCTCCCTGCTGCTGCTACTGCTACTGCTACTGTTGCTACTGCTCCTACTGTTGCTGCTACTGCTGCTACTGTAGCTGGTACTGCTGTTGCTGCTACTGTTGCTGCTGCTACTGCTGTTGCTGCTACTGTTGCTGCTACTGTTGCTGCTGCTACTGTTGATGCTACTGCTGTTGCTGCTACTGTTGCTGCTGCTACTGCTGTTGCTGCTACTGTTGCTGCTACTGTTGCTGCTGCTACTGCTGTTGCTGCTACTGTTGATGCTGCTGTTGCTGCTGCTACTCTTGCTGCTACTGCTGCTGCTGTTACTGTAGCTGCTACTGCTGTTGCTGCTACTGTTGCTGCTGCTACTGCTGTTGCTGCTACTGTTGATGCTGCTGCTGTTGCTGCTGCTACTGCTGCTGCTGCTGTTGCTACTGCTGTTGCTGCTACTGTTGCTACTACTGCTGCTGATACTGTTGCTGCTAATGGTGTTGTTGTTGCTGCTGCTGCTACTGTTACTGCTACTGCTGTTGTTGCTGCTGCTGCTCCTGTTGCTGCTAATGCTGTTGTTGCTACTGCTATTGTTGCTACTCCTATTGTTGCTGCTGCTATTGTTGCAGCTGTTGTTACTGTCGCTGTTGTTGCTACTGCAATTGTTGCTGCTTCTGCTGCTGCTGCTGCTGCTGCTGCTGCTGCTGCTCAGTGTCTCAGTGTATACATCGTGGAGCGTGTCTCAGTGTATACACCGTGGAGTGTCTCTCAGTGTATACACCGTGGAGTGTGTCTCAGTGTATACACCGTGGAGTGTGTCTCAGTGTATACACCGTGGAGTGTCTCTCAGTGTATACACCGTGGAGTGTGTCTCAGTGTATACACCGTGGAGCATGTCTCAGTGTATACACCGTGGAGTGTCTCTCAGTGTATACACCGTGGAGTGTCTCTCAGTATATACACCGTGGAGTGTCTCTCAGTGTATACACCGTGGAGTGTCTCTCAGTGTATACACCGTGGAGTGCTGTTCGGTCTCAGTGTATACACCGTGGAGTGTCTCTCAGTGTATACACCGTGGAGTGTCTCTCAGTGTATACACCGTGGAGTGCTCTCAGTGTATACACCGTGGAGTGTCTCTCAGTGTATACACCGTGGAGTGTCTCAGTGTATACACCGTGAAGTGTCTCTCAGCGTATACACCGTGGAGTGTCTCAGTGTATACACCGTGGAGTGTCTCTCAGTGTATACACCGTGGAGTGTCCTCAGTGTATACACCGTGGAGTGTTCTCAGTGTATACACCGTGGAGTGTCTCTCAGTGTATACACCGTGGAGTGTCTCTCAGTGTATACACCGTGGAGTGTTCTCAGTGTATACACCGTGGAGTGTCTCTCAGTGTATACACCGTGGAGTGTCTCTCAGTGTATACACCGTGGAGTGTCTCTCAGTGTATACACCGTGGAGTGTCTCTCAGTGTATACACCGTGGAGTGTCTCTCAGTGTATACACCGTGGAGTGTCTCTCAGTGTATACACCGTGGAGTGTCTCTCATGTATACACCGTGGAGTGTCTCTCAGTGTATACACCGTGGAGTGTCTCTCAGTGTATACACCGTGGAGTGTCTCTCAGTGTATACACCGTGGAGTGTCTCTCAGTGTATACACCGTGGAGTGTCTCTCAGTGTATACGCACTGAAAGTATACTTTAGGCCGCTACTTGAGGGATGAGAGTATTCTTGACTGGTGGTGACCAATTGACATGCAACCTTATTTTCACTTGCCTTATTCGGCAAGAAGAGCATTGCTATTTAAGCCAAAATCGCAAGTTTTACGTATTCGGCACGACATATTCACCCAGAGGCGCATAATTCTCGGTGTATATACCATGAGAGTTCAACTCTTATTTTAGGAATTAAAGTACCTATTTTTGACTTGATACAAACAGCCTTAATTGTGTAGTCGATAGGCTTTAAACCACATTAACTAACCTTATTAAATAAACATTAATGGCAGTGTGTGTGTGTGAAAGAGAGAGAGAGAGAGAGAGAGAGAGAGAGAGAGAGAGAGAGAGAGAGAGAGAGAGAGAGAGAGAGAGAGAGAGAGAGGCAGACAGATTTTTTCTTCACAACAGACTACCTTAGACTAGCAGCATCAGTTACCATGGGAACCAATCACCAGCTTTGACCTCTTAATCCTAACATATGACCTCGTTTTCCAACGCTTTCCTATACTTACTCGTGTTCTTGCTCTGTAATCTGAAATCGCCGATTACGTCTGCCTTGAAAGGTCAAAGGTTCACCTAATCCACAGTTCAAATATTGGATATTTAGGCCATGTTTACAATACCTTTTTTTTTTTTTTTTGGGGGGGGGGTAAAACTGAGCTTAAAAATAATCTTACTAGTAATGCAGAAATCAATACGAAATAACAAGAGTAAGAACATTGGCAACAAGAGCGTTAACAGCAACGGCTAAAGCAACAGTAACAACGGCTTCCAGAACATGAGAGGTAGTAAGAGCAGCAGCATCAACAATATTAGCAACAGAAGTAACGGTAAAAATGTAGCACCATCAACAACAGCAGCAGCAACTGCAGCAGAAGCAAGAACTACAACTATAATAGCAGCAGCAATAACAACAGTAACAACAAAATCAATAGTAGCAACATCAGCAGCAAGATCACTTGCATCAGATTTATCAATAGTGGAAGCAATAGCAACAGCAGTATAAACAACAACAGCAGCAGCAACAGTAGCAGCAGCAACAACAGCAGCAGCATAAACAACAGCAGCAACAACAGCAGCAGCATAAACAACAGCAGCAACAACAGCAGCAGCATAAACAACATCAGCAACAACAGCAGCAGCATAAACAACAGCAGCAACAACATACGCAGAACCAACAACAGCAACAGCAACAGAAACATCAGCAACCGCAGCGACAGGTGAAGCAGCAGCAGCAGCAGCAGCAGCAGCAGCAGCAGTAGCAGCAGCAGCAATAACAACAGTTTGAGTGGCAGCAACAATAACAACAGCAGCAATTCGAGTGACAACAGCAACAGCAGCAGCAACAACAGCAGCTGGGCAGCAACAGCAGCAGGCCGTGTTATGGCCCCCCAGGAAAATATATAAACACGAGAAAGCTGGCTTCCAAAAGCTCACAGGTGGCACCACATTCCTGACTCAGCTGGTTATCGGCACAACAACGGATATGCAAATATCACGAAACAAAGCGCCTCCGTAACCTCCAGCGCCGCAATACCCTATCACCGCAACATCGACCAAAAACATTCTTAGTGCAATTATTGATGCCAAAGACTTCGTCAACGGCTCTTCAATCGATCCCAAACACCTACGACGAGTGTTCAAGTCTTCGTGGAAAGATTTGATCAATCCCAGACATCCACGATGGAGGTTAAAGGCCTCGTCAAGAGATTTTTAATCAATTTCCAAAGACTTGAGATGGATTTTAAAGGCTTCACCGCAAGCCTTTCAATCACTCCCTAAGAACAGCGATGCATAGTGACACGACCGATGGAGACTGAAAGGTTGTTAGGGATTTTCCGAGTCTTTTAGTTAGCTTCCAAAGTGCAACACCCAACATGATTCCCGTGTTTACACTCGCTGGCAGGATACACGTGGGTGGGTGTTCCAAGGGTCTGGTGTCTGGGAGATCGATGCAAAGAATATATATATTTTATTTTAGCAATGTCGTGTCATCTGTTTATGGTTGTAATGTTCTGTGTTTATGGTGCTGCCCAATACACTCGCCTCTCGGTGCCGGAATCTTTCTTTGAAAAAAAAATGGCGTACATCAACAGTGAGCTTCTGCCGGAAGTTATTTGATAGTCACATTAGTGGGAATAAAAAACTAGCTATGTTTCCTAATGCGTTTTCCATCATGTGGAATAAGTTTGTGTGTACCAAGTACACACAAAATGTGTCAGCCTGGAGAATATCGTCTTCAGGAAAGCATTGAGAATATCGACTTTAGGAAGGCGTGGAGAATATCGTCTTCAGGAAAGCATTGAGAATATCGACTTCAGGAAGGCGTGGAGGATATCGTCAAGCATTGCCACAATGGATTCGGTTGCTTTTGTAGTATTGCGCCCCCAGAATTGGGCCTCAATGTATATAATGTATATTTCCATTTTCTATAATTTTATATTGCTGATATTCTCGATAATAGCTAAATCGTTAATATCGTGCTTTATACTATTATTAGACTATTATTTGACCTATTTGACTTAGCTATATTTAATAGGTAGGATGTAATATTTTATATTGTGTTGGAGTGTCGTAACTGCCTTGGAGTTGGCAAACTACTGTTATGCTGCCGGCGTCTAGTTGCTGGGAGGAGTCAGTCGCTGAACATACCTGAGCTGGGTGGTTGTTCCTCTTCCCTCTCTCTCTCTGGCCTGCTGACCCTCGTCGAGTCAACACCTCACTCCTATTTCTACTTGTTTTCTCGACATTAGACTCTGTTGGGTAGAGTATGAATTCGTTGGTGAGGCGAATCATACTTCTCAGAACTCTGTGTAACTCTGTTCACAGAGAATAGACTAGACAGTGATTTTTCGACGTTGTTCTGGGTTGTGTGTCACTTTGACACTCTTTGATTACTCAGGTCTCAAGCTATAGCTCTGGACCTAATTCGATAAGGCATCTGTGCACCGCCACAGTTTGGGATTGTTTATGCTGAACCTAGCTTCAGTAGAAAGGGAGTTTTGTGACTGTTTTGGAGGATCTACTGATAGTCCCCAGTTAGGGTCGATTTTCTATCTCCTTGTTCCTGACGCTGTGTTGCTGTTGCCTGTTATATTGCTGTTCTGCGAATTGGTCATTTTACTGGACAATCAAGCTGTTCTGATTGTCAGTTTGTTAGTGTAGCTAGCTTAAGAGAAGTTCAGTCGTACACTGGTTGAGTCGAGTCTTAGAGTTACCGGGAGTACACTCATACACACATTTCTTCTTATTTGTATATATTATTGTTATTACTGACATTGTACCTGATGGTACTTCTGAGTCATTTATATATATGTGCCCTCAGCACAGACTTATTGTATATGAGAGCAGTGTAGGAGCTACCCTCCTAATTAACCTAATTGATATCTTAATTAATATCTTTATATTTGATTTACTTTGCTACCCTAGATTTTCTCACTTTGTTAATAAACCTTTTAAATATCTGTTTGGTTAGTACCCTATCAGTTGCAATCCTCTTAAGCTATATAATATGTCGGATAACTGAACCAGGATACTGACTTTGTTGCAAAAGCCCAGTAACAGGCTGGATGCTAGAAGGGCTATCCTTTCTAGTGTTCACTGGAGATGTCTATTACTAATAGATATCGTGTCATTTTGTAACATGTAGTTTCAAAGAATCAAAGATTTACTAACAAGATATGTGCATCGAGAGGTGTATATCTCTCAGTGTATATATACTAAGAGTATACTTTAATCCCTATTTTAGGGATTAAAATATTCTTGAGTGGTAGTGAACAGGTAACATACAGACGTAATGACCCTCATGCACACTGTAGACTTGAAACTCAATTTACCAACAAAGATTTACCATCATAAACTACCATCTCTCAGGATGGTACGAAGTAGATTTAATAAAGATATTATCACTACAGAGCGAGACAAAAATATATACTTAAACACACAGAGGTAAGATGGTAGAGAGAGATTACGCGGGAGGCGTAAAGAAGAGATTATGTGGGAGCCAGGGCCTCCAAGAGAAATTTTGCAAGCGGAACAAGACTGCTTAGGGGCCCATGGGGGCACGCTGAGGGCTCCCAGTCTAAGTCTAAGTGAATTTTACATAACTATTTTCCTAAATAAACTAACATTAAATGGGCCACAATTGATGATCATTTACCAAAACAGCAGGAGAAATATTTCTTCAAAATATTTATAATAAAATTTATGACGATATTGCGAAACAAGCTTTCACTTTGGTAACATTTCGCTCTACGCAGCGTTTTATCAACCCTTGTTAGAGAGCGAAACGTTGTCATAATAAATGCTTGAAGGGCAACTGTCGGAAGAATGTGTTTAGATTCTGCAGGCAGACACACCACTCCCTTTGCCGTCTACGTAAACAAAGTCACTACGCTAAAAGAATTCTGAGAGACGGCAAGGCAGGCAAGCAGAACACTAACCATAAAGACCCCGAAGGCAGAGTAATACGCCCAGCGAATTGCAAGAGTGGACTGATTTTATGCAGACAATAAGTTCTGGGCATCGACACAATCAGATGACCTGGAGGCGGGAATGTCAACAGAACAAATTTAACTTTACAAACCTCGTCCTTTGGAAACACTTGAAAAAAGACTTGGAAAAACATAGTTTTGAATTCAAGAGAAGGGATAGAGAGACTACGAGACCTTTTATGTCTACGTCTCTGTTGTGTATTTTGTGGTTCTACGTGTAACGGGGTCGCAATTGAGTTCTACGTCTCTTTATTTTGAACTCTTCCAGAGATCATTTGTTGAAGTCATGAAAACTATGGGAGATTTTCCAGCAAATGTCACGATGTTTTCGTTGAGATGAATCCCAAGGAGGAGCCAAGGAGTCACTCAGTGTTTTTGTAAACGTGGGAACGTCTGAACGAAAGATGCAAAGAATGGTGACAATATAAGATTTCGTTCGGATTTTTAACCCCGGAGGGTTAGCCACCCAGGATAACCCAAAAAAGTCAGTACGTCATCGAGGACTGTGTCTTATTTCCATTGGGGTCCTCAATCTTGCAACCCACACCAGGCGACTAACACCCAGGTACCTATTTGCTGCTAGGTGAACAGGACATCAGGTGTAAGGAAACGCGCCAAAATGTTTCCACGCCGCGGGAATCGAACCCGGGACCTCCGTGTTCGATTCCCGGCGGGTGGAAACATTTTCACGCGTTTCCTTACACCTGTTTGTGGTAACGTTTAAGTGAAAGCTAAGACTCCTGACAGTGTGAAAACGTATCAACGAAGCTAAGAAACCTACAAACAGTATGCAAACATTCAAGTGAATATTGCATACCTCTGTTTAATATTTTTGTCTTTGACAACTCTAACGCCATTTTTAAAGAGATAAGATTGACGTAAAGAGCAGTAACTTGTGAAATATATCTAGGAGCCTAACAGAGACCTGTTTCAAGCTGCATTTACAATACCTGCCATGCAAGAAGCTATGGTATAGCGAGTTAGCTTTGCATTAGCTGGCAACAGAACTTTCCCCGTCAGCCTCCATCGCCTCAGCATTGAGTAAAGTCAACTGTTATCATCACTGCTTGGGAAAATGTTCGTAAATTTAACCTTGAGTGGTCAGCTGTTACACCGTCTCCAGCATACAAATGATCAGCAAACAGGTCTTGACGTAACGTGTGGGGAGATAAGACCAATATAAATTACCCCTCCCCCCCCCGTCAGAATTGGGAATTGCCAAGAGTATCCATAATGTACGAGATGAACGCGCATTTGTACACTGCATGCCTCGTCTCCTCGGTGTTTCCTGCTGACCACAGCATCCCAGTCAGATCTGGTGAGGGGACTGATCTCCTCATACCTACATCTTCACTAATTCT
Organism: Cherax destructor; assembly: GCA_009830355.1. Lineage (NCBI taxonomy): Eukaryota > Metazoa > Arthropoda > Malacostraca > Decapoda > Parastacidae > Cherax > Cherax destructor. The sequence goes on from WNWK01001412.1 coordinate 86,441, forward strand.
GTTGTCTCTTCCGTGTTTAGACTGAAGACGCTAATACGTACACTTAATGACCACGACTCTTTAGTTATCTTCCGCGCGATTTCATTGTCAGTTATCTTCGATGGTTATCTTCTTCGTCTTCGTTAGTTATCTCTAGTTCGTTATCTTTCGTTAGTTATCCTCCCCTATTTCTTAGTTATCTTTTGAAAGTTCTTTTACTTGTTATCTTCGTTAATCTTCGTTAGTTATCTTCGTTAGTTATCTTCGTTAGTTATCTTCGTTAGTTATCTTCGTTAATCTTCGTTAGTTATCTTCGTTAGTTATCTTCGTTAGTTATCTTCGTTAGTTATCTTCGTTAATCTTCGTTAGTTATCTTCGTTAATCTTCGTTAGTTATCTTCGTTAATCTTCGTTAGTTATCTTCGTTAGTTATCTTCGTTAGTTATCTTCGTTAATCTTCGTTAGTTATCTTCGTTAATCTTCGTTAGTTATCTTCGTTAATCTTCGTTAGTTATCTTCGTTAATTTTCGTTAGTTATCTTCGTTAATCTTCGTTAGTTATCTTCGTTCATCTTCGTTAGTTATCTTCGTTAGTTATCTTCGTTAGGTATCTTCGTTAGTTATCTTCGTTAGGTATCTTCGTTAGTTATCTTCGTTAGTTATCTTCGTTAGTTATCTTCGTTAATCTTCGTTAGTTATCTTCGTTAATCTTCGTTAGTTATCTTCGTTAATCTTCGTTAGTTATCTTCGTTAATCTTCGTTAGTTATCTTCGTTAATCTTCGTTAGTTATCTTCGTTAATCTTCGTTAGTTCTCTTCGTTAATCTTAGTTAGTTCTCTTCGTTAATCTTCGTTAGTTCTCTTCGTTAATCTTCGTTAGTTCTCTTCGTTAATCTTCGTTAGTTCTCTTCGTTAATCTTCGTTAGTTCTCTTCGTTAATCTTCGTTAGTTCTCTTCGTTAATCTTCGTTAGTTCTCTTCGTTAATCTTCGTTAGTTATCTTCGTTAATCTTCGTTAGTTATCTTCGTTAATCTTCGTTAGTTATCTTCGTTAATCTTCGTTAGTTATCTTCGTTAATCTTCGTTAGTTATCTTCGTTAATCTTCGTTAGTTATCTTCGTTAATCTTCGTTAATCTTCGTTAGTTATCTTCGTTAGTTATCTTCGTTAATCTTCGTTAGTTATCTTCGTTAATCTTCGTTAGTTATCTTCGTTAGTTATCTTCGTTAATCTTCGTTAGTTATCTTCGTTAATCTTCGTTAGTTATCTTCGTTAATCTTCGTTAGTTATCTTCGTTAATCTTCGTTAGACTTCGTTAAATCTTCGTTAGTTATCTTCGTTAATCTTCGTTAGTTATCTTCGTTAATCTTCGTTAGTTATCTTCGTTAATCTTCGTTAGTTATCTTCGTTAATCTTCGTTAGTTATCTTCGTTAATCTTCGTTAGTTATCTTCGTTAATCTTCGTTAGTTATCTTCGTTAATCTTCGTTAGTTATCTTCGTTAATCTTCGTTAATCTTCGTTAATCTTCGTTAGTTATCTTCGTTAATCTTCGTTAGTTATCTTCGTTAATCTTCGTTAGTTATCTTCGTTAATCTTAGTTATCTTCGTTAATCTTCGTTAGTTATCTTCGTTAATCTTCGTTAGTTATCTTCGTTAATCTTCGTTAGTTATCTTCGTTAATCTTAGTTAGTTATCTTCGTTAATCTTCGTTAGTTATCTTCGTTAGTTATCTTCGTTAATCTTCGTTAGTTATCTTCGTTAATCTTCGTTAATCTTCGTTAGTTATCTTCGTTAATCTTCGTTAATCTTCGTTAGTTATCTTCGATTTCTTTCTCCTTTCTCATCTGGATGTTTTATTTTCAAAGAAGTTTAGTTCCACGACCTGTCATTATCAGCTGTTCCACGACCTGTCATTATCAGCTGTTCCACGATCTGTCATTATCAGCTGTTCCACGACCTCTCAGTACCAGCTGTTCCACGATCTCTCAGTACCAGCTGTTCCACGACCTCTCAGTACCAGCTGTTCCACGACCTCTCAGTACCAGCTGTTCCACGACCTCTCTGTACCAGCTGTTCCACGACCTCTCAGTACCAGCTGTTCCACGACCTCTCAGTACCAGCTGTTCCACGACCTCTCAGTACCAGCTGTTCCACGACCTCTCGTACCAGCTGTTCCACGACCTCTCAGTACCAGCTGTTCCACGACCTTCAGTACTAGTCTGGATTCCAGTATTATTGTGCTTTATGTTTCGCTGGTTCTACAGTTTTTGTGCTGCTACTGCTGCTCTGCTCTGCTGCTGCTACTGCTGCTGCTGCTGCTGCTGCTGCTGCTGCTGCTGCTGCTGCTGCTGCTGCTGCTGCTGCTACTGCTGCTGCTGCTGCTGCTGCTCCTCCTCCTCCTCCTCAACCAACCTTTTTTTACGTAGAACCGAGAATCAACACAGAGGGTCAGACTGGAGCGTAGAGCTGCCCACCTTTATTAGACTCCCAGCTCTACGTAGCTGAAGCTTACCAAGCTTGCTGGCTCGTATAACTAAAAGCTTTTAAAATATTAAGAAGTCACTCAATAAAAAAGCTCAAAGTTCATAGCTGACCCTACATGGTCAACTGTTAGTGTGACAGTGTCACCGTCGTGAGATAATGTAGAATCTGCCTAGCACCCACTACTACCACCATCATCACCACCCCCTATACACCACTCACCACCCATACATCACCATCCCCAACACCACCACTACTACCACATCACCACCCAACACCACTACTACTCACCAACCACTCTACCACCCAACACCACTACTACCACCATCATCACCACCCAACACCACTACTACCACCATCACCACCCAACACCACTACTACCACCATCATCACCACCCAACACCACTACTACCATCAAAAAATCTACATCACCACCCAACACCACTACACCACATCACCACCAACACCACCATACATCACCACCCAACACCACCACCACCACACACCCAACACCACCACTACTACCACCATCACCACCCACACCACCATCTACACCACCCCAACACCACCACTACTACCACCATCATCACCAGCCAACACACCACCACTACTACCACCACTCACACCCAACACCACTACTACCACCATCATCACACCCAACACCACCACTACTACCACCATCATCACCACCCAACACACACTACTACCACCATCATCCACCCACCACACACACCACCATCTACTACCACCATCATCACCACCACACCAACCACCACTACTACCACCATCACACCACCCAACACCACTACTACCACCATCATCACCACACCAACACCACCACTACTACCACCATCATCACCACCCAACACCACCACTACTACTACCATCACCACCACCAACACCACACTCACCACCATCACCATCCAACACCACCACTACTACCACCATCATCACCATCCTAACACCATGCTACTTACCCCGTTACCATCATCATACCCTAACACCACCACTACTACACATATATACCAATACCATATACCACCATATCACCACCAATACCTATATATACCACATCATCAGAACCACCACCACCATACTACCACCATGTTCACCAACACACACATTGCCCCATCATCACCACTAACACTACTACCCATATCATCACCCAAACAACTCTCCCTACCATCATACCTTCCAACACCACTACTACCACATCAAACCCAATACCACCACTATACCACCTCGTCACCAAACACCACTGGTGAAATCTACAAAAACCATATACACTCATCAACCCAACACACCACCACTACTACTACCATCACCACCCAACACCACCACTACTACCACCATCATCACTACCCAACACACCACCACTACTACCACCATCATCACTACCCAACACACCACCACTACTACCACCATCATCACCACCCAACACACCACCACTACTACCACCATCATCACCACCCAACACCACCACTACTACCACCATCATCACCACCCAACACACCACCACTACTACCACCATCACCACCCAACACACCACTACTACTACCACCATCATCACCACCCAACACCACCACTACTACCACCATCATCACCACCCAACACACCACCACTACTACCTCCATCACCACCCAACACACCACTACTACTACCACCATCATCACCACCCAACACACCACCACTACTACCACCATCATCACCATCCAACACACCACCACTACTACCACCATCATCACAACAGTCACTGATAAGTAAATTTATACAGAATCCAATGCTACCATTAGAGATATAACGACCTCGTTTCATTTGTCTTATACTAATGAGACTGATGAGCCCACTGAAAACATTATTCTTTGCTCATATATCTAGCTCATGTTTACAGTATTCTATATATATATATATATATATATATATATATATATATATATATATATATATATATATATATATATATATATATATATATATATATATATGAGGGTGGGCAGAGAGCCTTCCACTTCGCCATCTTCGCCTCAGTGTTCTGATAATAGTATACAGTTGCCCATCGTGATAGTAGTAGATAGTCCTCGATAGTGTGACTAAAAAGTCTTCTACTATCTATACTCTTCTATACTATACTATTCTATACTAAACTAGATATTCCGATCCTACTATGAGATCCTCCTCGGGTCTAAAACAGAATGGTGAAATACTAAAAAAAAAATTATATGAAACTGAGGTCAAATCACATGACCTGACCTCCTTACACTATCAGTAACCTTAAGAACAGTCATCTCCTCTCACCTTGAAACGTTGAAATTGGTGATAGTTTCTATTAAAAACGGAAATGATGCTTAATAGTGCAATTTGAATGATGGGTATCTGGTGTTTCCCAGTCAATAATGTGGTTCATGTTTTGAATGTTCTGAAAACTAATCGAGTCAGTTTGAACATATATGAAAGATCTCTTACGTTCAATCGGTTTAATCTTGGTATCTTTTCCCATCTCTCCTGCTGGTGAGAAATCAAAAAAAATTTCTAAGTATAGCTAGCGAGATGAAGATAGAGATGATTGAAGGTGAAAGATCTGTGATATATGTTCACAATTCCTACATTGCTTGTAGAATTCGTGCGAGGGCGCACACACACACACACACACACACACACACACACACACACACACACACACACACACACAAAGCTGTATCAGAGAGGTGACATTTTCACAACAGATGACAGCAAAACCTGCGAGAGGCGCTCGCCTTGCCTCCATGTCTGACTCCTTCACCGAGAAACATCACTAAATATCTCTCCCCAGCCAACCTGTCACTCCTGCCATCTAGCGACAATGTTCCTTACTAAGAAAATATGAAGTATTTTTGAAGTCCTTTTCTGTAGGGTAGAGAGTAACCTCCTTCAGTAGTTCCTCCTTCAGGAGGCAAGTTTTCTTGAGGCTTGTGTTCCGCTTGTGTTCACAGACTTGTACTCGTTTCAACGTCCAGTGTTAGCAAAGGTTGTACAAGATGATAACTGTACCGTGCACAACATTGAACATAAACGTTATATTTATATGTGTTCAACACAAATAACATGAACGTATGTTCTCAACACAAAATAAAATGTAACGTTATAGTTAGGTTAGGTAAGGTTCGTCAGGAAACAAGGCAAGTGTTTCCTGACGATGCTTTCCACTGGCTTACCCATCCACTCCCTTAAAAATTTAACTCACGCTTATTTGCATGTGTGTTCTCAACATTAAAACATGTGTTAAGAACGTACGTTCTCAACACAGCCATAAACATTATGTTTTAGAGTGTATATTCTCAATACAGATAAAATAAACATCGTTCTTGAGTGTTAGATGTAAACAAGTTTGTTAAAGAAATACCTTAGAAATGCTGACATTGCAGCGATATGACTTATATAAGAAGTGAGTCATCTTCAGTGTGTGGAGGGATCGACGCCAGACTGAAAGTGTTGACATGACAGAGAAAGTGTTGACATGACTAAGAGAAAGTGTTGACATGACTGAGAGAAAGTGTTGACTGAGAGAAAGTGTTGACATGACTGAGAGAAAGTGTTGACTGAAAGTGTTGACATGACTAAGATAAAGTGTTGACTGAGAGAAAGTGTTGACATGACTAAGGGAAAGTGTTGACATGACTGAGAGAAAGTGTTGACATGACTGAAAGTGTTGACATGACAGAGAAAGTATTGACTAAGAGAAAGTGTTGACATGACTGAAAGTGTTGACATGACAGAGAATGTGTTGACATCACTGAAAGTGTTGACATCACTGAGAGAAAGTATTGACTGAGAGAAAGTGTTGACATGACTGAGAGAAAGTGTTGACATGACTGAAAGTGTTGACATGACTGAGAGAAAGTGTTGACATGACTGAGAGAAAGTGTTGACATGACAGAGAAAGTGTTGACATGACTGAGAGAAAGTGTTGACATGACTGAGAGAAAGTGTTGACATGACTGAGAGAAAGTGTTGACATGACTGAGAGAAAGTGTTGACATGACTGAGAGAAAGTGTTGACATGACTGAGAGAAAGTGTTGACATGACTGAGAGAAAGTGTTGACATGACTGAGAGAGACTTTTCTCACGTAAATACTTGTTGGAATGTTTTCAGGGGCATTCCATTAAAAAAATATTTATTTTGTTAACTAACGAAACCGTAATAACAAAACTGTAAACAATTCAAAGAACCTGTGAGTTTTGGCACTCGCTTGCCGCAGGTTCGATCCCCAACCAGTCTGTGGATGGCTGGGTTTATATGGGGAAATTACACTATTTTATTTTTAAGAATGACTTCAGATTTTGACCGGTTCTTTCTAAATGTATTTTTTTAACTTAAATCCCCGTCCAACTGTTTAATTTCTATATCAACACATTTTATGTTCATTGATATTTATGTCTGACTTTCCTCACTTCCGCCCCTCCCCCCTCCTGTTTTACCGGGATATATTTATATATGTAATAAATTTTACTGCTCTTTGCCTTTTTATATATCTCCTAATACAATGGATTTAGGAACCGTAAATTCGGCAGAAACAGTCAAAACAAGTGGAAGATATATATATATATATATATATATATATATATATATATATATATATATATATATATATATAATATATATATATATACTTATAATGTATATATATATATATATATATATATATATATATATTATATATATATATATATATATATAATTATTATATATATATATATAATATATATATATATAATTATATATATATATATATATTATATATATATATATATATATATATATATTCTATTTCATAATTTGTATATATTATACTCACCTATGCTTATATTATATATCCACTATGCATATCTTAGTAATTTTCTTTGTCACTTTGGCCTGATTGATCCTCAAGCCCCTTCACTATGCCTTATGACTCTGTCACTGACCTTGATTGAAAGCTTTTAGTCACATGCCTTGATGAAAGCTGCTTGTACACGACCTTGATGAAAGCTCTGTCACATGACCTTGATGAAAGCTCTGTCACATGACCTTGATGAAAGCTCTGTCACATGACCTTGATGAAAGCTCTGTCACATGACCTTGATGAAAGCTCTGTCACATGACCTTGATGAAAGCTCTGTCACATGACCTTGATGAAAGCTCTGTCACATGACCTTGATTTACGTTACTCCAGGACGGTGATGAAATTTACTCCACCAGAACTTAAACAATGAGGCAAATTATCGATTTAATATGTAAACAAAGAGTTGAAGATTTATAGCTCACTTAATTTCCATATTGCAGACATCACACACTAGGAACAAGTCACAGGAAGGAGGATTGTCTCAGTGTTGAGCAAGTCAAGAGACAAATTGTCACAATACCGAGGCTGGAATACGTCACAAGAAGAATGACTGTCACACAATCAAGGCTGGAACAAGTTACAAGTAGAATGACTGTTACACAATCAAGGCTGGAACAAGTTACAAGTAGAATGACTGTTACACAATCAAGGCTGGAACAAGTTACAAGTAGAATGACTGTTACACAATCAAGGCTGTAACAAGTTACAAGTAGAATGACTGTTACACAATCAAGGCTGGAACAAGTTACAAGTAGAATGACTGTTACACAATCAAGGCTGTAACAAGTTACAAGTAGAATGACTTACACAATCAAGGCTGTAACAAGTTACAAGTAGAATGACTTACACAATCAAGGCTGTAACAAGTTACAAGTAGAATGACTGTTACACAATCAAGACTGGAACAAGTTACAAGTAGAATGACTGTTACACAATCAAGGCTGGAACAAGTTACAAGTAGAATGACTGTTACACAATCAAGGCTGTAACAAGTTACAAGTAGAATGACTATTACACAATCAAGGCTGGAACAAGTTACAAGTAGAATGACTTACACAATCAAGGCTGGAACAAGTTACAAGTAGAATGACTTACACAATCAAGGCTGGAACTAGTTACAAGTAGAATGACTTACACAATCAAGGCTGTAACAAGTTACAAGTAGAATGACTATTACACAATCAAGGCTGTAACAAGTTACAAGTAGAATGACTTACACAATCAAGGCTGGAACAAGTTACAAGTAGAATGACTATTACACAATCAAGGCTGGAACAAGTTACAAGTAGAATGACTTACACAATCAAGGCTGGAACAAGTTACAAGTAGAATGACTTACACAATCAAGGCTGTAACAAGTTACAAGTAGAATGACTTACACAATCAAGGCTGTAACAAGTTACAAGTAGAATGACTATTACACAATCAAGGCTGGAACAAGTTACAAGTAGAATGACTTACACAATCAAGGCTGGAACAAGTTACAAGTAGAATGACTTACACAATCAAGGCTGGAACAAGTTACAAGTAGAATGACTATTATACAATCAAGGCTGTAACAAGTTACAAGTAGAATGACTTACACAATCAAGGCTGTAACAAGTTACAAGTAGAATGACTTACACAATCAAGGCTGGAACAAGTTACAAGTAGAATGACTTACACAATCAAGGCTGTAACAAGTTACAAGTAGAATGACTTACACAATCAAGGCTGGAACAAATTACAAGTAGAATGACTTACACAATCAAGGCTGGAACAAGTTACAAGTAGAATGACTATTACACAATCAAGGTTGTAACAAGTTACAAGTAGAATGACTTACACAATCAAGGCTGGAACAAGTTACAAGTAGAATGACTATTACACAATCAAGGCTGGAACAAGTTACAGCCTATGTTAATCTGTATTGGAGGGGCGAAACGTCTCCACAACAAAGATACCCAGGTATTACACATGTGTCATATCTATAAGTCACATCCTACCCAAAAATTGAAAACGATAACGAGGTTTCTGTAGGACTGTGATTAGGTTTTTTCGGTCCATCCTGGAGCAATATTAGATCACGTGGTAATAACAAGCGTGGTTCTGCCCACTCCAAACCCTGGCTCAATATTACTCCACCATGGCACGAGATTTGTTACCTGTCCTGCCTGGATTTATCCGTCCGAAGTTAATTAACGCAAGTGATTAACTATGCAGATTAACTACTCCGTATAGTTTCTCATTACTGTGGTTCACTGACCTTTGATGGGTGGACATCCGCAGCGCCTACCTTGCTCAATCTGAAATTCCTTCCTTCGTGGAAGACTTTCTGGTTACACAAAGGAAGGTGCGTTTTTTCTTTTGAATAGACCTGATAGATGCTGAGGAAAGGTGTGTAGAATGTGGCAGTGGTTCACTTCTGGTCCAAAATGCCGTCTGAAACGAAGAAAATTGATTTTTTTGCGAAGACTAAGACATACTGTTCTACCTCGGCTCATTTACAGACTAAGAGCTGTCATCTTACCTCAGCTCATTTAGAGACTAAGAGATGTCATCTTGCCGAAGCTTATTTACAAGCTAAGAGCTGTCATCTTGCTGAAGCTCATTTACAAGCTAAGAGCTGTCATCTTACTCAGCTCATTTACAAGCTAAGAGCTGTCATCTTAGCTCAGCTCACGTCAAAGCCCAACCCTATGTAAGGTATGCTACTCACCTCCATCCACTACCACCCTGGTACCTACGTTATGTAAATGGATTAGAAAGCCGACAGGTACCTATTTACTGCTTAGTGAATAGGGTCAGTAGGTGTAGAGAGACTTGGCCTTGTGCCCAGCCAGGGAACTGAACTCTGGTGCCTTTCGGTTGCGAAGGAGAGAGCTGGTGTAATTCCTTGCATCAAGGGCCCTTTAAAAGCCCCAAGGAACGCTCTCTCCCTTGGAGATTGACGGCTGATTTAATGTTGTGGTAAACTCTGACGTCCAGCTGGTGTCTGGCCTCATCCAGCTGGTGTCTGGCCTCATCCAGCTGGTGTCTGGCCTCATCCAGCTGGTGTCTGGCCTCATCCAGCTGGTGTCTGGCTGTATAATTCAGCAAAAAATCAGAATGCAAGAGACGGATGTTTAAAAATGCGCAAAACTTTGCATAGCGAATTTAATTTTTGTGTTCACGTCAATTTTCCTGACAGATTTAATGAGGTGTGTGAGAGAGAGAGAGAGAGAGAGAGAGAGAGAGAGAGAGAGAGAGAGAGAGAGAGAGAGAGCTATTAAAAATGAGAGAATTCTAAAAATTCCAGCCACTGTGTTTCACAGATTTAATAACAATGGATGGTAACCGTGGCAATGCATGGTTGCACTCGCAACACACGCTGTTGCACAGGATGCACTCCAGATACAGTTTACCAAACTGGAACCTGGTTTTGACAAGAACTGCCTTAGTTTACAAAGACAGGTAAGGAAAACACTAGGACATTTATTTGAACACGTTTCGGTCCTGGGACCTTAATCAAGGTCCCAGGACCGAAACGTTCTCTAATAAATATGTCCCAGTGTTTGCTTACGTGTATTTGTAAACTAATTTGTCGGTGTTTATTACCAAGGTTTATACTAAATACTTCTCCCACAGGCTGGCCCTGGACTTACAAATCTGGTGCTTGCCTGATCAACCAGGCTGTTGATGCTGGCGGCCCGCTGACCCATATATCCTTCACAGCCTGATTGATCAAGCGGAGCTACATAGGCAGTTTCCTCTTGAGGACTTCTACACTTATTCCAGCAGTGTTTTTGATAGCTTGTGGAGACATATTTAACAGTCTGGGGCCACGGATGTTGATACATGTTCTCTTATTGTACCCACGGCTCCCCTGCTTTTCATTGGGTTTATTTTACATTTCCTTCAACGTCTTTCACTCCAGTGTTATGACAGTATCTAGATTCGGGACTAGGTCCTCACTGTTACCTAATTATGGCATCCTACTGTTGCCACCACTTCTGGTGGTGTTCTTTGGGACGAATGAGATATGTTAGGTACAAGGACACAAGTGCAACCAATGTGACATTTTATGGCAACTTTTCGCTCTCCAGGAGTTGACAAAGCTCCTGAAGAGCGAAACGTTGCCACAATAAAATGTCACATTAGTTTCCCTTTGTTACGCCCAGATACAGTTCCTTTACAAATATCTGGCATTTATGTTCATCTATCTAATATTACATTGTGATTACCATCGTTAATAGCTAAAAACCATGTTAATCAACTTTATAATATTACATATTAATTTTCACCTTCTTTCATTTTATATTTATATATATATATTTTTTTGTACCCAGGGATCTATCAGTGGTAACTACCATTCAATGTTTGTGTGACGTCACCTCTGGTGGCTACTGCCTGACCTGTACTGACGTTCAGAGGTGAGTGTATTACATGTCGGTCCTCTGGCTCTCCTGACGACTGACGTCAGAGTGAGGTATAGGTCATTCTCTGCATAGAAGGTCCGTTGCTTACTCACTTTGAGAAGCCATTAGAACTAGAGTTATAATCTCTAGTCTACAGACATTGTGAGATCTGGATATATTTACATCATAAAAAAAGTATTCAATTTGTTTAGAGACTTCTTCTGTTCTAGTCAACATTTAATGGCTCAGAAAATAGAGTCCATATAACTTTATTTGTTCATGTTTATTAATCTATAAGTTGTGTGTAAGGTTTAAGTATATACAATATATATAAGAAAGAGTACACAAGAACAACCTTAACTAGATAACGTGGTTTACGTTATATTAAAATAATATTTTATCAAAGTGTTTTCGATATCTTCATTGATATAAATCATATCCTCAGAATAGTTCTTATTACGATATTACTGGAGAATAAGTTCTTCCCCTAGACTAACATTAAGAATATCGTAATACCCTTGTGTTCTTTCACTTAACATATTGTCTGTAATTCCACCAGCATTATCATAAGACTGAGGTAGCAATGACACCAATAGAAAAGGTTTTTATTGTTATATATTGTAGCACAAAGATGGAGCCCAATGCTGATACGTCTGCCCCCGAGTCTGGTCGGAATCTGGCAGCTACGACCTAGCCGTGGGCGGTTCAAAAGGAAAATCACGTAACATTAACGTGATGTACAGAGGGATGGTACATGTGTAGTATGCATATTACTGACAACACTCCCCTTGGAGTCAAACCACAGCAGTGGTGAGCACCAGGTGTTACGTGGGTGAGCACCAGGTGTTACGTGGGTGAGCACCAGGTGTTACGTGGGTGAGGCGTAAGTAGCAGCAGCTACCTGGGCTTCATATTCGCAACTTGAGTAAATAGAGGCCAGTAGACTTGAACTTGGTGCCAAGTAGGTCAAAAAAATGTTGGGAACTGCCTGGTAGAAACATAAGCTCTACATGAGCTCAGAATTGATAAATATCTCTGGTTGGCGAAACGTTTTTTTCAGTAAAATGCCATAAACCGCATATAGTCTCATTAAAAATAGTCGTCAGTATACAACTGATATACTTTTTATTAAAAGCAGATCAATTTACACGTATGAGAGGTCAGTCATACAGTCTCCACAAAACACACTCTCACAACACACTCACACACACACCACACACAACACACAACATATAAGATACTTGAGAGGAATTGACAAAGTGGACAGAGACAGAATGTTCCAGAGATGGGACACAGCAACAAGGGGACACAGTTGGAAGTTGAAGACTCAGATGAATCACAGAGATGTTAGGAAGTATTTCTTCAGTCACAGAGTGGTCGGGAAGTGGAATAGTTTAGGAAGCGATGTAGTGGAGGCAGGCTCCATACATAGCTTTAAGAAGAGGTATGATAAAGCTCCTGGCGCAGGGAGAGTGACCCAGTAGCAACCACAAGGTGAGTACACACACACACACACACACACACTTAACGAGGCTAGCTATCACGACACACACTTGAGTGAAGTATGTAATTAACACTCACTGGAGTAAGAGCCTCTATGAGCGACTGTGTGCAGGTTACCTGTCACTCAACCCAGGGGGTCACCGCCGACCTGATTTACTTATAGGTAAACAAAGGTTATTAGGTGAGCGAGGAACAAACCTCTAATGCTCTAGGAACCCAGTGGTAAGCCAGCCTCCCCCAGAGTGGCTTATATAAACCCTGGCAATCCCACAGTGACCCGAGGAACAGACAAACAGATTAGACACTTGCAGGTCAGAGGATCTGACCATTTGACTAGACCACAATGGTTAGAGAACCAGACTTAGGGTCAACACTCAGGCGTGCCTGAATACACAGCCGATGGTCCGTGATGGACACTAAAAAATACTGACGTTCGTAGGAAGTCTGATGCGTGAGAAAGAAGTTCGTACCGAGTCAGATGGGTTTAAAACGCGTTCGTGACATGTCAGAGGCGCTAAAACGCATTTGCAGCAATTTTGTTGGGCGTAAATCATGTTCGGAACACGTCAAATGTAGAAATATATAGATGCACAATTTGAGATACACAAAAACACGTTTGAATCCTGTCTCTAACCTGTAAGAGTTTCGAGATTTATAAACAGTCAATATGGGTGTAAAACAGTGGGTGTGAGACAGTGGGTGTGAGACAGTGGGTGTGAGACAGTGGGTGTGAGACAGTGGGTGTGAGACAGTGGGTGTGAGACAGTGGGTGTGAGACAGTGGGTGTGAGACAGTTGGTGTGAGACAGTGGGTGTGAGACAGTGGGTGTGAGACAGTGGGTGTGAGACAGTGGGTGTGAGACAGTGGGTGTGAGACAGTGGGTGTGAGACAGTGGGTGTGAGACAGTGGGTGTGAGACAGTGGGTTTGAGGCTGCTATGGAAAATAAACTTTTTAAGAATAATGAGAGATTAGAATAATGATAATGACGATAATGATAATGATAATGATTATGATTATAATAATAATAATAATAATGAAAATAATATGAAAAAGAAAAAATGAAGAGAGAGAAGTTCAATCTTTCTCTTACTCTATCTTTATCAACCCTGTGCCAGATCATAATTATCAAATATAACCTTTTTCTTTACAGGGAACAGGGGAAAAACAGACTAAAAAAAATCATCCTTCCTGTTTGCGTCGTTTCCGTTTTATTCCCGTTAAAAAACAGAGTTTCCGTTTGAATTAAAACTTTCACAAAGATTTGGTGTCTCTGTCTTTGCTTGAAATTGATGAAATCAATTACTTAAATTAATAAAGTCAATTACACGAAATTGATGAAGTCAATTACTTAAAATTGATGAAGTCAATTATGATTATTTTTCCTTGTGCTATGAGAAGGATTTTTTTAATAATATCTAATGGAAAACTTATTAGGGAAGCCAGAGCCTCAGAGAAGACCACCGACAACACGATCCAGTGGGAAAATGGTTTGGATTTCTTCCTGACGCCGTTTTGAATATTCCTCTTCTGAATGTAACATGGTGAATGTTTCAGACATTCACAGGTGTGTGTGTGTATGTTTGGTAATAATGTTGATAGTAACCACATGATCCTTAGTATATCTCACACACACACACACACACACACAGGGAATTGTCCTACGAGGAAAAGTTAAGAGGAATCTACCTGACGACACTAGAAGACCGGAGAGATAGAGGGACATGATAACGACAGAGGAATTGACAAGGTGGACAGAGATGGGTTGTTTCAAAGATGGGACACAGCAACAAGGGGTCACAACTGGAAGTTGAAGATTCAGATGAGTCACAGGGATGTTAGGAAGTATTTCTTCAGTCATAGAGTTGTCAGGAAGTGGAACAATCTGGAGAGTGATGTAGTGGAGGCAGGATTCATATTTAGTTTTAAGAAGAGATATGATAAAGCTCTTGGAGCAGGGAGAGTGTGGACCAAGTAGCGATCAACGAAAAGGCAAGGCCAGGAGCTGTGAATCGACCCCTGCAACCACAAATAGATGAATACAAACACACACATACGCGTGCGTGTGTTGGGTCCCATGATGGATGTCCCCAGGGAAGACAGTGGCCTTCCCTGGCAGGTTTATGTTTATAGAGAAGGTGAGGTGGTGTTTTTGGCCTACCCATGTTTAGGAGATACTTCTTACGCAAGAAGGCAGGGAGACACAGAGAGAGAGAGAGAGAGAGAGAGAGAGAGAGAGAGAGAGAGAGAGAGAGAGAGAGAGAGAGAGAGAGAGAGAGGAAGAGAGAGAAGGAGAAAGGGAGAGAGAACTCATAGCCAGTTTCTGGCAAGTACTTCAGGCATCATTCACGACTTGTCAACCACATAAGCAAACCACGGAGGAAAACACGCAAATCAGCAGCTGGGAAATTCAGCACGCGTGTCTGATCTCCTTTCACCCTCACTACCCACACATGTTGTCGGGGAGACCCACATCAAAGACAGAACCCAGCACTACCTCCCCTAAAAATTATGCCGAGGCACGTTCTAACCTCGCTTAAAAGTAAGCATAACCCTCTGCCTGCGCTTTAAATATCTCGCAGCAGCACTCTCTGCCCTTCAAAAACCCAGCTATATAATACTGTATAGCCGTGTTTAAAGTTTCCGGTGCTACCCAATACCTGTGCTTACAATACCTGTGCTTTCAATACCTGTGCTCACAATACCTGTGCCTACAATACCTGTGCTTACAATACCTGTGCTCACAATACCTGTGCCTACAATACCTGTGCTTACAATACCTGTGCTTACAATACCTGTGCTTACAATACCTGTGCTCACAATACCTGTGCTTACAATACCTGTGCTTACAATACATGTGCTTACAATACCTGTGCTTACAATACCTGTGCCTACGATACCTGTTCTTACAATACCTTGCCTACAATACTGTGCTTACAAACCGCCTACAATACCTGTGCTTACAATACCTGTGCCTACAATACCTGTGCTTACAATACCTGTGCCTACAATACCTGTGCCTACAATACCTGTGCTTACAATACCTGTGCCTACAATACCTGTGCTTACAATACCTGTGCCTACAATACCTGTGCTTACAATACCTGTGCCTACAATACCTGTGCTTACAATACCTTGCCATGGCTACAATACCTGTGCCTACAATATGCCACACCTGTGCTTTTACAATACCTGTCCTACAATACCTGTAAAGCTTACAATACCTGTGCTCTACCATACCTGTGCTCTACCAAATACCTGTGCCTACAATACCTGTGCTTACAATACTGCAAAATACCTGTGCTTACAATACCTGCTTCAATACCTGTGCCTACAATACCTGTGCTTACAATACCTGTGCCTACAATACCTGTGCTTACAATACCTGTGCCTACAATACCTGTGCCTACAATACCTGTGCTTACAATACCTGTGCTTACAATACCTGTGCTTACAATACCTGTGCTTACAATACGAACGAGAGGCATTTTCAAAGAGCTTAACCAAGCTTAATTCTGACACTTGGATTGTTATATGGAGTGACTGTGACATAATGTACTCAGACACAACACAAAGCTCTCCTGTGTTTTTATCAAGCTCACCGAATGAAGAGTGAGAGATTAGAGAAGAGAGATGGGTGAGAGGAGAGTGAAGAGTGAGGAGACGAGACAGGATTAAGAGGCACGACAACAGCTGCTTAACCTGACTCGAATTTCAGCTCCTGGTCCCATCCCTACAATCTAAATCTCTGGTGTAGGATTGGTCCTCCGTCCGCGAATTGCATTTCGGTATATGTCAATTAGGTGATGTGCTGGAGCAAACGTCTAAATAATTTGAAATTACTTAATGTAATGTAATTCACATTACTTACGACTGAAGGAAATTGGAAAGTAAATACTTAAAATTGAAAATTATTTGCTAGCATTTGCGTTTGATTTATGTGAGTGAAAGTGATTGACAGTGTTGTTGTGATTGTGTAGTTGTCATTGTAGTTGTTTATGCTTGTGTTGTGATAATGTTGTTGTTTCTGTTGATATTGCTGTTGTTGCTTTTGTTGCTATTGATATGATTTTGTCATTATTCTTATAATTATAATTATTATTTGTAACGACTCTTGGACTATCTACACAGCAACTAACCTCTGATGAATATACAAGGTGATGAGAGGGTGATGAGAGGGTGGTTACTGGGTGATGGCAGGGTGACGACAGGGGGATGGCAGGGTGGCGACAGGGGGATGGCAGGGTGGCGACAGGGGGATGGCAGGGTGGCGACAGGGGGATGGCAGGGTGGCGACAGGGGGATGGCAGGGTGGCGACAGGGGGATGTCAGGGTGGCGACAGGGGGATGGCAGGGTGGTGACAGGGTTTAAACTCATCACACACAGTAAGAGTCGAGGTATAAAGGAAAAATGGCTGGATTGTTTTATACTGACTCACTATGGTAACGGTGACAGCTTTAGTGGTTGTGATGTTGGTGGCAGCAGTGGTGGTGGTGGCAGGGTTGGAGGTGGTAGTGCTAGTGGTGATACCCAGAATACTAATATCCCCAGTGGTGGCAAACGGACGGTATAACAACGACGCAGTGGATATTTTATAAGCTTGTGGTCGTGATAAATCTAGCAGCGTGGAAGCTGGATGTTAGAAACCCAACTCTGTTGACATCCTGTGCTGTCAGGGAAGGCAGAGATGAGCCCTAGAGAACAGACGACGTTTCGCCACCTGTGTAGAGCTCAAGCCTAACTTGATAAAGGCTAAAAAAATGTGAGAGAAACGTTGCAGTAATGAAATCTTGCTGTGTATTGTGCGTCGTTTCTTAGCTAGTGTGTGTGTATACTCTTGAGATATACTCGCTGCTTGGTGTATATACGCTGATACACGCCTCTAGGTGTATATACCCTTGCTTCCCACATAGCCGGGATATCTCTAATAAGTTGCAGGGTGAGGATAGCTGGCTTGGTCCCTCACTATATTAAACACTTTGGAATTTATGAATGTCATCTCAGAGAGAAATTTCTCGCTGGTGTCCACACCTCTGACACTTTTATAGTTGTGCTTCTGACACCTTTATAGCCACGATTCTGACACCTTTATAACCACGATTCTGACACCTTTATAACCACGATTCTGACACCTTTATAACCACGATTCTGACACCTCTTCATCTGGTGCTCAGGCAAGATTTGTTCGACACGAAGGTGGCACTGAGCATCGGATGACAACTCTTGGCAGTGATATGATATGATGGTACTGTGACACTGATAATTACCATTATATATATATATATATATATATATATATATATATATATATATATATATATATATATATATATATATATATATATACATATATATATTAAAGCTAGTATCATTCCACTCCAGAATATAATTTTTCTTGAAAATGGGGAAAAAGACAGATCTTCCCATTTCAGTGAAACGCTGACATTGTTACTTAAGAGAAAATTTTCGTATATTTACGGAGGAAGCGACGTCTTCCGAAGTTTAATGCGGCAGAATTTCTGGGATAACCAACATGGTGTGAAAAATGACAGGCTTCCTATGGTAAATGCATCACTCGTTATCACAGCCCTGGGCCACGCTGCCTCTCCTCTCTCGGCTCCTTCCTGGGACCCTGCGATTCTTGGCCATGTTGTTATATTATGCTACTGGGGCCCTCCTACTGGGGCCCTGCACGATTCTCGGGTCTCGCTAGGATGCTTTTCTCCTGGGGCCCTTCGATTCTTGGGGCTTGCTAGGATGCTATGCTCCTGGGTTCCTCCCTTCCTGAGCACTGCTGAGGTTCTGCATTCTTTGGGTCCTGTTGAGGTCTTGCTAGGGTGATGGACTCCTGGTAGAACCGCGATCAAGCGTGTAGGAACGTCATAACTATTCTTTTCCTTCCTGGAGGTCACTCCGAAGAGACTTTCCCCAAACCTAGCAGCCAGCACAACAGCACTCCTGCCAGTCTTTACAAGGTCAGCCCAAAATCAACAAACATCACTTAATCAAACACACACTAATCAAACACACGGTCTGCTGGTATCAAAATCACTAACCACGATTAAAATCTACCCATAATCGATGCAACACTACTATTTCCATTGTTTTTATAGACAAAGTTTTTCTTTGAGCGACGAAGTGAAATACGAAATTGTCAATAAATTCTTACCCTGGAGGACTTCAGAGTCTCTGAAGCGAGAGAAAATAAGCGTCGACGAGAAATTGAATTTCGTAAGTGTGTGCTAGCGGGAGTGGTTCTGGGTTCATTTGCCACGTCTCCCGGTCCCAGGTAAGGATGGTTAGGAAACAGGACCAGTGTTTCCTGACGTGGGTCTCATATAACTCGCAGCTGGAGCTTTTGGTCATCTGATCGAGGCCTTTCGATGGCTTACCGGTCCACCCCTTTAAAAATTATGGTTATAATTATAAACATTAACTTGGTATTAATTAGTCTGGGAGTTTTGTGATGACTCATTTCAATTTTTATTACTCAGTGCGTGTTGATTTTTGCTGTTAAAGTTGGTGAGATTTTTTTAGATAGGTGATGTATGGTGTATGATAGTTGTGACCTTCCCACCATTTGTATGATAGTTGTGATCTTCCCACTAATGGTGTATGATAGTTGTGATCTTCCCACTCATAGTGAATGATAGTTGTGATCTTCCCACCATGGTGTATGATAGTTGTGACCTTCCCACCCATGGTGTATGATAGTTGTGACCTTCCCACCATGGTGTATGATAGTTGTGACCTTCCCACCCATGGTGTATGATAGTTGTGACCATCCCACTCATGTTGTATGATAGTTGTGACCTTCCCACCCATGGTGTATGATAGTTGTGATCTTCCCACTCATGGTGTATGATAGTTGTGACCTTCCCACTCATGGTGTATGATAGTTGTGACCTTCCCACCCATGATGTATGATAGTTGTGACCTTCCCACCCATGATGTATGAGAGTTGTGACCTTCCCACTCATTGTGTTTTATAGTTGTGACCTTCCCACTCATGGTGTATTATAGTTGTGACCTTCCCATTCATGGTGTATGATAGTTGTGACCTTCCCACTCATGGTGTATGATAGTTGTGACCTTCCCACCTATGGTGTATGATAGTTGTGACCTTCCCACCCATGGTGTATGATAGTTGTGACCTTCCCACTCATGGTGAATGATAGTTGTTACCTTCCCACCCATGGTGTATTATAGTTGTGACCTTCCCACCCATGGTGTATTATAGTTGTGACCTTCCCACCCATGGTGTATGATAGTTGTGACCTTCCCACTCATGGTGTATGATAGTTGTGACCTTCCCCCATTGTGTATGATAGTTGTGACCTTTCCACTCATGGTGTATTATAGTTGTGACCTTCCCATTTATGGTGTATTTATAGTTGTGACCTTCCCACCCATGGTGTATGATAGTTGTGACCTTCCCACTCATGGTGTATGATAGCTGTGACCTTCCCAATCATGGTGTATGATAGTTGTGACCTTCCCACCCATGGTGTATGATAGTTGTGACCTTCCCACTCATGGTATATGATAGTTGTGACCTTCCCACTCATGGTGTATGATAGTTGTGACCTTCCCACTCATGGTGTATGATAGTTGTGATCTTCCCTCTCATGGTGTATAATAGTTGTGATATTCCCACTCATGGTGTATGATAGTTGTGATCTTCCCACTCATGGTGTATGATAGTTGTGATCTTCCCACTCATGGTGTATGATAGTTGTGATCTTCCCACTCATGGTGTATGATAGTTGTGATCTTCCCACTCATGGTGAATGATAGTTGTGATCTTTCCACTCATGGTGAATGATAGTTGTGATCTTCCCACTCATGGTGTATGATAGTTGTGATCTTTCCACTCATGGTGAATGATAGTTGTGATCTTCCCACTCATGGTGTATTGTAGTTGTGACCTTCCCACCCATGGTGTATGATAGTTGTGACCTTCTCACTCATGGTGTATGATAGTTGTAATCTTCCCACCCATGGTGTATGATAGTTGTGACCTTCCCACTCATGGTGTATGATAGTTGTGATCTTCCCACTCATGGTATGTGATAGTTGTGATCTTCCCACTCATGGTGTATGATAGTTGTGATCTTCCCGCTCATGGTGTATGATAGTTGTGATCTTCCCACTCATGGTGTAAGATAGTTGTGATTCTACCACCGTGGGTGATAGGATCACAACTATCCTGCCTGCCAGAACGCCTGCGTACACTGCCAAGGATCCAAACCTATCGCAATTGAATCTTAACTAAACAAATTTGCATGTGCAGACTCCTCCAGACGCCAGATCCCGACGCTCTAGCGCACATTACCTTGACATTTTTCCCCTCAACTGTAACTGCTGCAGTAGCACCAGCCATACAGTTTACTCAGCTGTGAACTGCTGCAGTAGCACCAACCATACAGTTTACTCAGCTGTAAACTGCTGCAGTAGTGCCAACTATAGTTACCCACGAGACTTGGCGCAAGAAACAGCACACTAAGTGAATAAAAAAAACATAAAACAGCGTTAGCCTCGACTTTAACGTTTCGCTCAAGGGTTTCGAACCCTATCCGCGGCGTACTCGAAACGTTGATATGGCTTTTCCTTGAGTGAAACAGACTTTATGTTGCATCATCATACGTCACAAGCATTCCGTAGAACAGTTTCAAATTCTGGTCATCAGAGGAAGAGACTGAGTGATGTTCTTAAGAAATGTACAGCCTGCAGAGGGAGTCACTTGATGGCTGCCCGTCTTGTGGTATAATAACCAGTAGAGGTTAAAGAAAAAAGATTCCTCATACATAAAACTCTATTTAACAAAAATACTAGTGTGACTTCTCAGCAATAGTTTGCTAGTAATCTAGTTTATCTAGTCTTCCTCATACTGTATTCTTTTTCATTCTTGCAAACAATTATTTTTTTCAAAATTATATATAGAATACTATAGACACTTTAAATATTCTAAATTTACTTGCAACAGATGGAACGTAAATTGAAGATTTATATTAAGATGTATTCTTACTAACCTTTTCTTTAGGTCTAGTTCCTAGGCCTTTTTGTGCATGAATATGTTCTTGCACTACCCTAATCAGGATGGATAGAGAATATGATGATGGTCTTATCAATCCATATGATGGATATGGGGCGAAAATAAACTAGCCATTTCAGAGGCGAAATCTAATTTACCAGACAGAATGTGCATGGGGCATATGTTGTTCATCCCGACTAGAAAATTGTCCATTTCTAAAAACGAAAATCTTTCTCACATAAGGTAGGGGGAACATGTCAGCTGGGAATCTCTAACAAGAATTCTCATACCAATATTTTTCCTCTAACATTTCTTGCCGTCATCTTCATTTACCGCTGAATTAACTGTTCTGCACTGCTTCCTATTTATTGCCTCTCTGCTTTCATTTCGAGGCACAGCTAACGAGTTCATGTTTTCACTCCCAGCGCTGTCAATCCCAGCGTTTGTTTACATCTTCACCACATCCCTTATCCTCAGTCAGTCTATTCTGAATTTATGTGTTAAAGGGTATGTCTTCGCATATTCTTCTCTGCAGCGGGTGAGTCTCCTTCCTAGCAGTACACCATTCAGTGGTGGCCCCACATACGACAGCCACCTCAGTGGTGAGTCTCCCACATAGCAGCCCCCCAACTAGTTTCCCAGCAGACCTCTGGCAGGGATGAAATTTGAGCAGTACACATTCCCGCCCACCACGGACGACCTTGGCCCAGTCACCAGACACGCCCACCACGCCTCCCCCCTGCCACCTCATCCTCCCCCACCACCATTTCACAGACCTCTGCTGCGATGATGAATGAGCAGATGCTTGTCTTAATGCTCTTAGCGATTGCGCATCTCCCTCCTCCACACTGCCTCCTCCTCCTCCTCCTCCACCACCATCACTGCCTCCTCCTCCACGACTGCTGCCTCCTCCTCCACGACTGCCTCCTCCTCCACGACTGCCTCCTCCTCCTCGACTGCTGCCTCCTCCTCCGCCTCTCCTTCCACGACTGCTCTCCTCCTCCACGACTGCTGCCTCCTCCTCCTCCACGACTGCTGCCTCCTCCTCCTCCTCCACGACTGCTGCCTCCTCCTCCTCCTCCACGACTGCTGCCTCCTCCTCCTCCTCCTCCACGACTGCTGCCTCCTCCTCCTCCTCCACGACTGCTGCCTCCTCCTCCTCCTCCACGACTGCTGCCTCCTCCTCCTCCTCCACGACTGCTGCCTCCTCCTCTCCTCCACGACTGCTGCCTCCTCCTCCTCCACGGCTGCTGCCTCCTCCACGGCTGCTGCCTCCTCTCCTCCTCCACGACTGCTGCCTCTCCTCCTCCACGAGCTGCCTTCCTCCTCCACACCTGCCTTCCTCCCCCCACACTGCCCTTCCTCCTCCACGACCTGCCTCCTCCTCCACGGCTGCTTCCTCCTCCTCCACGGCTGCCTCCTCCTCCACAACTGCCTCCTCCAGCTGCTTACGCTCTTCCACCTCTTCTACCGACCTTACCCTTAATCCTCCTTACCACAACCTCCTCCACCACAATTCCTCCACCACATGTTCTCCACACAACTGTCCTCCATATATATTCCTCTCTGACTCTTCTCATTTCCTTACCCATTATTCCTTATTTTCCTTATATATTTCCCTTCCTACTCTCCTTCTTTTACCTTCACTGTTTTTCCTGCTTCTGCTTTATTTTAGTTATTTCTTATTCATCCTCCAATCTCTCTCACCTAGAGTTCGTAGTTCTCAATTTTAGTTCTCATTTTTTTTGCTCAACTCATTGCCATCTTTCTAGATATTGAAAAACCCGTTTCAGATGACTGTTAATTTCTATCTTTATTTTCTCACCGTTTCTAGCTGGTTTTAATTTTAGTGGAAAAGGGTAAGTTAGTCATGGAACGCAAAACACAGGTAGTCCAAAACACATGGTGATACCAAACACAGTGAACGAACACAGGTAGATACGCAAAAATACACATGGTAGATGACATATCGCAAAACACATGGTAGATACGCAAAACACATGGGATACGCAAAACACATGGAGATACGCAAAACACATGGTAGATGCAAAACACATGGTAGTACGCAAAACACATGGTAGATACGCAAAACACATGGTAGATACGCAAAACACATGGTAGATACGCAAAACACATGGTAGATACGCAAAACACATGGTAGATACGCAAAACACATGGTAGATACGCAAAACACATGGTAGATACGCAAAACACATGGAAGATACGCAAAACACGCCTCCACCACCAGCCTAGCCTCCACTACCATCCTAACTTTGCTAAAAGTTGATGTGCCACGACCCACAGCCACTGTTGGCCTCTGGCCGTATTAAAATGCAAAGCTTTGCCTTCCTCAGAAGTCTTCCCCAGCAGATTCATTTGTGGCGGAAGAGAACGCCAGGCTAACCCCATTACGGTGGTCCTCCCCTGGTCCTCCTCACCCTGCTGGAGAACCTCTATCTAATAGCATCTCAATGGGAAGCAATTTACTAGTTCCCTCCCACTGCAGTTGTTCTCAGTAATTATTAGTCGCTCATTTAAAAGTTAATGAGTATGAGCCGCTATTTAGTTTCAGGTTCATTCTTAACCTAGTTTGTGGTAATTTCTAGGCTGGACAATATTAGTTTTTCCCTTCCATGATGTTTATTTTGTAGATGGTTAATGGGGCTTAAATCCTCTCGAGTGCACGAGGGTCATTAAGGCTGTATGTTACCTGTTCATTAGTCAACAATACTTGTACCTCTAATGGATTAAATTATTAGTATACATACATTAAACCACACCCTTCCGAGTTTATTATATACTATATATCACTTCTGCAGAGGGTCATAAGCTGAGTTACTGTCATATAGTCATAATACTTGTACCTTATATGATAAATATTATATACAAATTATGCCACACTATATATATATATATTAATATTTATTGCATATAATTCTTGCAGAATATTATAAACTAACTTATATCATTTATATATATTTATTTATTGCATAAATTCTTGCAGAATTTATAAACAACTTCATTCATTTTATAATAGTTTCAAAAGTTAATTTGCCGCTAAAACATCTTCCAGTCATTATCAAAATCTAATTTATGAGCCGCCAAACTTAATTAAACTTTAATATAAATATAGGATGCCAGATACAAGGTCAGGACGAGGATTTTCCAGGGAGGTAAATATCAACGAAAGTCCAGCTGTTTTGTGACTGTATAAGTCACTGTCAGGCACACACACGCACATACAACACAACACACACACACACACACACACACACACACACACACACACACACACACACACACACACATTCCTGAAATACGTCGTAAAGGGGTTACCGGAATTTAATTCTAAGAGCGGAAAACAAAAGGCGAATGTAGTCACCCTGACTACCAACAACTGCCGCCCTGCCGACCACAAACACACTGCCACCCCCGCCGCCCTGCCCGACCACAAACACACTGCCACCCCTGCCGCTGTGCTCCAGCTCCTGGTAATTTATGCACCATCATGACTTCCACTGGAGGCTTGCAGGCCATTTTTGCATGAGGGAAACCAGCTGGTTGAGGACATCCGGCCTGGTACTTGAACCAAATTTGGGAGATAACAGAAGAGGGTGAAAATTGAGGGAGAGAAGAAACGAGATAGAGAACAAGAGAGAGGAGAGGTGTGAGATAAAGAATGAGTGTGTAGAAGAGAGAAGAGAGGTATGAGGGACGGGAGATGAGTAGATAAAGAAAGCAATGATAGCCAAACATTGAAGATATCAGAAGAGGTGGAAAAGAGGTTGAAAATAAATGAGATGAAGGGAAGAGAGAGGATGCCATCTAGAAGGAGAGTGGAAGCAGCAATAAGAGAGAGGATGCAAAGGGAATGGGAGGATTGAAGAGGAGGGACACGAGTCTTGGAAACGAAGAATGGATTAAAATACGAAAAGGAAAAGAGCGAAAAACAATAGAAAGTAAATGATTGAAGAAGTAGAAAAAGAGAGCGAGATTATTAATAATAAAAAAAACAAAAAAAAACAATAATTTTAGTTTTAACATCATTTTCAAAATTTTAATAATTTAAATATATTGGAATTATAATTTAAACAGTTTTAATAATGTTAATAGCTATACTAAATTGGAAAATAATTTTCAGCCAATTTCCACAACTTTTCGCTCACAGGTGAGGTTTCTCCCCAAGTGAGCGAAGCGCTGGTCACACTACAGCGCTGGTCACACTACAGCGCTGGTCACACTACAGCACTGGTCACACTACAGCGCTGGTCACACTACAGCACTGGTCACACTACAGCACTGGTCACACTACAACGCTGGTCACACTACAGCGCTGGTCACACTACAGCACTGGTCACACTACAGCGCTGGTCACACTACAGCACTGGTCACACTACAGCACTGGTCACACTACAGCGCTGGTCACACTACAGCACTGGTCACACTACTGCACTGGTCACACTACAGCGCTGGTCACACTACAGCCGCGTTTTATCAACCCCGCTTCAGAAATTCCAATGTAATTTATCGAAAGTATGTATTTTGTAACCAAAAGAAAAATTATACCATCCAATCAAAAGGCTGGGTATTACCCAATCAGTAAGCTGGGTATTACCCAATCAGTAAGCTGGGTATTACCCAATCAGTAAGCTGGGTATTAACCAATCAGTAAGCTGGGTATTACCCAATCAGTAAGCTGGGTATTACCCAATCAGTAAGCTGGGTATTACCCAATCAGTAAGCTAGGTATTACCCAATCAGTAAGCTGGGTATTAACCAATCAGGAGGCTTAGCATTAACCAATCAGGAGGCTTAGCATTAACCAATCAGGAGGCTTAGCATTAACCAATCAGAGGACTTAGCATTAACCAGTCAGAAGGCTTAACATTAACCAATTAGAAGCTTAGTATTAACGCAGTTCCGTAATTACGTTATAAGGGAACAAAAACACTCGTTGCTATTAACTAGGAAGCAGTTCTCATGGTGTTTGGATTTTTAGAAGAATAAATTATTGTTTACAGTGTCAAAAGAGACGTGCTTGTGTCCCAAGGTTGTGTTTGTATCCCAGGGTTGTGTATGTGTCCCAGGGTTGTGTATGTGTCCCAGGGTTGTGTTTGTATCCCAGGGTTGTGTATGTGTCCCAGGGTTGTGTATGTGTCCCAGGGTTGTGTATGTGTCCCAGGGTTGTGTTTGTGTCCCAGGGTTGTGACTGTGTCCCAGGGTTGTGTTTGTGTCCCAGGGTTGTGTTTGTATCCCAGGGTTGTGTTTGTATCTAAGGGTTGTGTTTGCATCCCAGGGTTGTGTTTGTATCCCTGGGTTGTGTTTGCATCCCAGGGTTGTGTTTGTATCCCAGGGTTGTGTATGTGTCCCAGGGTTGTGTATGTGTCCCAGGGTTGTGACTGTCCAGGGTTGTGTTTGTAGTCCCAGGGTTGTGTAGCATAGGTTGTATGTCCCAGGGTTGTGACTGTGTCCCAGGGTTGTGTTTGTATCCCAGGGTTGTGTTTGTATCCCAGGGTTGTGTTTGTATCCCAGGGTTGTGACTGTGTCCCAGGGTTGTGTTTGTGTCCCAGGGTTGTGTTTGTAGTCCCAGGGTTGTGTTTGTATCCCAGGGTTGTGTTTGTGTCCCAGGGTTGTGTTTGTGTCCCAGTGTTGTGTTTGTGTCCCAGGGTTGTGTTTGTGTCCCAGGGTTGTGTTTGTATCCCAGGGTTGTTTGTAATCCAGGGTTGTTTGTAATCCAGGGTTGTTTGTAATCCAGGGTTGTGATTGTAATCCAGGGTTGTGATTGTAATCCAGGTTTGTGACTGTAACCCAGGATTGTGTTTGTAACCCAGGGTTGTGATTGTAACCCAGGATTCTGTTTGTAACCCAGGGTTGTGATTGTAACCCAGTATTGTGACTGTAACCCAGGGTCTTGGAGAGAGTGAGACATCTCAAGCTTGGATAAAACTAGACTTCATTCTCAGTCTTGGAGAGAGCGAGATTCTCTCTCTCTCTCTCTCTCTCTCTCTCTCTCTCTCTCTCCCGATGAAAAAGAAAGCGTGACGCCCTCGTTAGGATGAGGGAAGAGTAACAAGGCAATAAAGTCAAGAAAGAGGGGAGAGGAATAAAGGAAGGAAACAAGGAGGATGTCGATAAAAGGAAGGACAACACTAAAGTAGGACAGCAGTAAGTAGGAAGGAAGGGGAAGCAGTAAGGTGAAGATAACAGAAAGGAAGGGAAGCAGTAAGGAGAAGTATGACAGGAGGAATAAGGGGAAAACAGTTAAGAGAATGATCATAGAAAGGAAGGAGAGGAGTAAGGGGAAAGATAATACAAGGAAGGAGGGGGGAAAGCAGTAAAGACGATGATGAGAGGAAGATAACACAAAGGGAAAACACGTAACATTCAGACGTGTCTCGCCAGAAGACCAAATGCCTCACGAAAAGAAATCACACAAATAGGAAGTGAAAACATAAAAAGGGAGGAGACGAGAGGTCACGACAGACAGAAGAATAAAGAGAACCACTAAAAAGGGGCAAGAAGGGAGGAAGGAATGGAAGGAATATGCCAAGTAACTTTACTATCGTAAGAGACGTTAACGTGCCGGATTTACGATACCTAGCGTCTCAGATCTGTTCGTAAGGAAGCCTAATTGTGAAATATATCGCCGGGTTATGATGTTTGGCAGACATTTGTGACGATATTTGAGGGGTGGTGGGTGGGGATGGTGGAGGAAGGGGGTAGATGGTAGAGCTGGTCACAGTGTGCAGGGAGGTCACGGAGTTCGGCCAGGATCATCTTTTTCCACGTCACAGATATTGTTTTAGCGTCAGTGTTGATGTGGAAACTGTTACGACTTCACCTTGCATTGGTCAGAGAGAGAAAAGTTTTATCTGAAGAGACTACGAACTGCTGGAACTGAGATTCCGAACTGCTGGAACTAGATTCCGAACTTTTGGAACTAGATTCCGAACTTTTGGAACTAGATTCCGAACTTTTGGAACTAGATTCCGAACTTTTGGAACTAGATTCCGAACTTTTGGAACTAGATTCCGAACTTTTGGAACTAGATTCTGAACTGCTGGAACGAGATTCCGAACTGCTGGAATGAGATTCCGAACTGCTGGAATGAGATTCCGAACTGCTGAAACGAGATTCCGAACTGCTGGAATGAGATTCCGAACTGCTGAAACGAGATTCCGAACTGCTGAAACGAGATTCCGAACTGCTGAAACGAGATTCCGAACTTTTGGAACTAGATTCCGAACTTTTGGAACTAGATTCCGAACTGCTGGAACGAGATTC
Source organism: Cherax destructor (assembly GCA_009830355.1). Lineage (NCBI taxonomy): Eukaryota > Metazoa > Arthropoda > Malacostraca > Decapoda > Parastacidae > Cherax > Cherax destructor. Next base: position 115,953 of record WNWK01001412.1, read on the forward strand.
CGAACTGCTGGAACGAGATTCCGAACTGCTGGAACGAGATTCCGAACTGCTGGAACGAGATTCCGAACTTCTGGAACGAGATTCCGAACTGCTGGAACGAGATTCCAAACTGCTGGAACGAGATTCCAAACTGCTGGAACGAGATTCCGAACTGCTGGAACGAGACTGGAAACAGCTTTTTTATATCTACGATAACTAAAAAAAATACAACGTAGAATTTTATTTCCGACAGCCACAAGAATAGTTTGAAACAAAAGAAACTCCAACTCTCGAAAAGAAGAATCGTAAATTAGAGGAAACTATTAGAAAGCGAGATGGCCACAAAGTTTGCTTTCTCTCTCTCTCTGAAGAACAAGTTTTGAAGAACAAACTTTAAAGAACAAACTTTAAAGAACAAACACGTTTTGAAGAACAAGCTTTGAAGAACTTTGAAGAACACGTTTTGAAGAAAAACCTTTGAAGAACTTTGAAGAACACGTTTTGAAGAACAAGATTTGAAGAACGAGCTATGAAGAACGAACTTTGATGAACAAACTTTGAAGAACAAACTTTGAACAAGCTTTGAAGATCAAGCTTTGAAGAACAAACTTTGAAGAACAACCTTTCAAGAACAAACTTTGAAGAACAAACTTTGTGGAACACGTTTTGAAGAAAAAACTTTGAAGAACAAACTTTGTGGAACACGTTTTGAAGAACAAGCTTTGAAGAACGAGCTTTGAAGAACAAACTTTGAAGAACAAACTTTGAAGAACAAGTTTTGAAGAACGAACTTTGAAGAACAAATTTTGAAGAACAAGCTTTGAAGAACAAGCTCTAGAGAACAACCTTTGAAGAACCTACTTTTAGAAGTTCAATAAAAAGTTCATTTTGAACAGAAGAGACAAACATTTTTTAAATCATTCTTTGATATTTTTTTTAATTACTTTGAAAAAAATAATATTTTGGAAGCTTCCGCCTTGAAAAGAAATCATTTTTACTTTCCTCGAAAAATCATATCTTGAAAAAAAACTTTATGGAAACCACTGTGGGGAAAAATATTACCTTGACAAAATATATTAAAAAATGAAAAAAACACTTAAAATATCAAACATAAAATATAACTTCCACTGAACAGAGCTTAAGAAATTAGACATCACCTCAGACCGGGTAATAAATTTTTATATCCCCGTCATGCGCAGGGAGATGTAATTAAGGTAATTATGGTTAGGCAAATGGGGAGCCTTAATGAGGTAATTCTTGATTAATAATTGCTTGTTGGAGACAATAATAGAACTAAGATTACCCAGGACTTAAAAACGCCTCCTGGGCTCCCTATGGTAAATCATGAATTACATTTGAGAGATTACCATTTTCCAGGTCCTGTTCCTGCTGCTACACACACACACACACACACACACACACACACACACACACACACATACACACATACACACATACACACACATACACACATACACACACGTACACACATACACACACGTACACACATACACACATACACACACACACGTATTTATTCAGCCCAGAGTTGTAGAGAAGTGGAACAATCTGGAGAGTGATGTAGTGGAGGCAGGATCTCTTATACATTTAAAGATACATATTTTTCATTTATGTTAATATACAAATTAATGATTTTGTACCAAAAGAACCTTAGGAAACTTACCTAACCTTATTATAACAAGCGCAATTTAATTTAGCCTAATCCAACTAAATATATTTTTACAAGTTTACAATAATATAATAATAAACACAATGAAATATTTTTTTTCGTTAGGTTCAGAATGATTTTTGCAAAATTATTGCATACACAAATTTTCGCTTGCCTTATTCGGCTAAAAGAGCCTTGCTATTTTAGCCAAAATACAAGCTTTACCTATTCGGTACGACATTATATATATATATATATATATATATATATATATATATATATATATATATATATATATATATATATATATATATATATATATATATATATATGCAAAACCACTATGAAAAATAGAAGAATTCCAGCGTTTCGTGACTACTCACATTATCAAGTTCCTTGATAATGTGAGTAGTCAGAAAGGCTGAATTCTTCATTTTCATAGTGGTTGTTTTCATATTTTGATATCACCTGTTTACTGTGATCTTTTTGCATATATATATATATATATTATGCATATATATATATGGTGTGTGTGTGTGTGTGTGTGTGTGTGTGTGTGTGAGCAGTTATGAATGTATAATTTACAGCCTTCAAAGCTTGCTAATGATCACAGGTGAGAGACAAATGGGATAAAAGAAGCAAATACAAAGTGGGAGTTGTCACAGTTGCTTTTGCTGATGACACTGTGCTTTTGGGAGATTCTGAAGAGAAGCTGCAGAGGTTGGTGGATGAATTTGGTAGGGTGTGTAAAAGAAGAAAATTGAAAGTGAATATAGGAAAGAGTAAGGTGATGAGGATAACAAAAGAATAGGTGACGAAAGATTGGATATCAGATTGGAGGGAGAGAGTATGGAGGAGGTGAATGTATTCAGATATTTGGGAGTGGACATGTCGGCGGATGGGTCTATGAAGGATGAGGTGAATCATAGAATTGATGAGGGAAAAGGGTGAGTGGAGCACTTCGGAGTCTGTGGAGACAAAGAACCTTGTCCATGGAAGTAAAGAGGGAATGTATGAGAGTATAGTTATACCAACGCTCTTATATGGGTGTGAAGCATGGGTGATGAATGTTGCAACGAGGAGAAGGCTGGAGGCAGTGGAGATGTCATGTCTGAGGTCAATGTGTGGTGTGAATATAATGCAGAGAATTCGGAGTTTGGAAATTAGGAGGAGGTGCGGGATTACCAAAACGATTGTCCAGAGAGCTGAGGAGGGGTTGTTGAGGTGGTTTGGACATGTAGAGAGAATGGAACGAGACAGAGTGACTTCGAGAGTGTATAAATCTGTAGTGGAGGGAAGACGGGGTAGGGGTCGGCCTAGGAAAGGTTGGAGGGAGGGGGTAAAGGAAGTTTTGTGTGCGAGGGGCTTGGATTTCCAGCAAGCATGTGTGAGCGTATTTGATAGGAGTGAATGGAGGCATATGGTTTTTAATATTTGACGTGCTGTTGGAGTGTGAGCAAAGTAACATTTATGAAGGGATTCAGGGAAACCGGCAGGCCGGACTTGAGTCCTGGAGATGGGAAGTACAGTGCCGGCACTCTGAAGGAGGGGTGTAAATGTTGCAGTTTTATAACTGTAGTGTAAAGCACCCTTCTGGCAAGACAGTGATGGAGTGAATGATGATGAAAGTTTTTCTTTTTCGGGCCACCCTGCCTTGGTGGGAATCGGCCGATGTGTTAATAATGTTAAAAAAAAAAAAATATATATATATATATATATGTGTGTGTGTGTGTGTGTGTGTGTGTGTGTGTGTGTGTGTGTGTGTGTGTGTGAGCAGTTATGAATGTATAATTTACAGCCTTCAAAGCTTGCTAATGATCACAGGTGAGAGACAAATGGGATATAATTACTTTCATAAAACTTAGGTGAGGTGTAGAGATTAACACAGATGTGGAGTTAATTATTATGCACTTGTGTGCAGCTGAATTCAGAGTATGTGATCAAAAGATTTATTTTATTTACCCGGTACAGTGACGCTGGATGATGGGGGGAGAGGTGTGAGGGTGGGGTGAGGTGGTGGGGTGAGGGGGGAGGAAGGGAGCAAGGACCTATCCTCTGCAATATTTAAAACAAAAGTGAAATTAAGCTTTATATATATATATATATATATATATATATATATATATATATATATATATATATATATATATATATATATATAATAATAATAATAATAATAATAATAATAATAAACAAAGGGAGGTACCCTCTCTAGGACTGATTGGGAATCCACAGCCTCAGAGAAGAGAATAAACGTACTTGATGCAATTGTTTTTCTTTATATTTTAACTAAGGTTATCAATGCGCAGTAAGTTTCTTTTCGTCTTCAAACTTAGAAAACCAGTGATAGAAAAATAGATCTTAAAAAAATATTTTTTTATAAAAATGGCATACACACAGGGCCAGGAGCTGTGACTCGACCCTTGCAACCACAAATATGCGAGTAATGCAAGATTAAGCAGAAAACACAAGTTTTGTTGTAAGGAGAAGATAGAGTGAACACCAACAGACAACTCTCTACCCAGAGGTTATCATCTAGGGTCATGAGTTCCCAAACTGTGGGTCGCGACCCCCCTTAGCTGAAGGTGGCGAGGGGTCATCTGATAAATTGTCAATGCTCAGTGGACTCAGATTGATCAAAATATATATAATTTTTTTAATATTAATAGGACGAAATATAAAGAAAGATCGTCAAGAGAATAAAAATGAATAATTGTTATATTTGATTTCCATTTTTTTAATGCTATGCTATATATCTACGGATATTTGCTACGGTGTTAATTAGGCACTGATACTGTTTGCTAGGGTACTAAGCTAGGTTCTGGTAGCATTTACAAAAGGGATAAGTAAGTACCTGTTTCATTAAGGTCACGAGACGAACATGATTTCGAATTTTGCGTCGGGAGCTGAAAAATAAATTGCTAGGAAGAATACTGATCGTCTCTGAAACGATGAGAATAGTCGTTGGTGAGAAGTATCAACACGACAGCTGAGATGTGAGAAATATTATCACGACAGCTGGGATGTTAGAAACATTAACACGACTACTGGAATGTGAGAAATATGAATACGACAGCTGATCTATAGAAAGTATCAATACACACAGCTGATCTACAGAAATTATCAATACACACAGCTGATCTTCGAGACGTATTAACACTACAGCTGATTTGTGAAAGACATCAGACTGGCCAGCCCTCAGCTCGGTGCTTGACGTCAACACAACTGGGGCTGACGAAGACATCAAATTGACGTCAAACCTTGATGTCCTGGATGCTGTCAAGAAGCAAGTATACTAACCATACCACGGGTGGGGTTCGAACCCGCGATCAGAGTGTCTCAAAACTCCAGACCGTCGTGTTAGCCACGTTTTGAGACACTCTGATCGCAGGTTCGAACCCCACCCGTGGTATGGATTGTTTGCAATCGTGTCATTACGATTTCATGGGTCAGCAAGTATATTACTTCAGTTTCAGACTTCAGTTTCAGACTAACTCCAGTAAGAAGACCTTCCACATTGGCCGTACGAGGCTAATCATTTCCCCATAGTCTCTACATCCACAACAAACCACCAATCACCAAATAAATCATCAATTACCACCTAATGTGGCTGATTACCACTAACCACCACCATTACCCCTACCTACATGTCTACAACCGACAGAAAAGCAGAAGGGGGGAATTAATTTGCATTCTAATTGCATTCGGGCCATTCATCCAATCTCTCTAAAATTAACATGTTTGTGTGGCTATTAGCCCATAATCTGCTCAGGGTACAGCGCTCTGAGGGAGCGTACGAGCTGCTGATGCGTGTAGCTGGTCAGTTAATTGTGGTGGTGCTGGGAAAGTGGTGATAGCGGTGGTGGTAGCTGTGTTAATATATTGTGGTTGGTGGCGGTGCTTGTTGTTAGTTGCTTGCCAGGAGTCGAGTAGTTTATTCACGTGAGGGACTTTAAGAACCTTATTGATTAGTTAAAAAGCTGTGTGAGAGAGAGAGAGAGAATCGTTACATGCAAATTATTCTTGTAAATGATAATGATAAACGATATTTGCAAATCAGTGTTGGAGCTACTGGTCACTGCCGATTCAATGATTCTTCTTTTTCTGGGCGTCGCCGTCTTTAGCAACAAGCAGAGTTCCATTCCAATTCATGAAGTGCTTGTGGGATTTATAAGCCAGCGGAAGGCCTCTGTCAGATCACCAAAAGCCCCAACGGCGGGTCATCATATGACTAAGACCCGCGTCAGGAAACACTTGACCTCTTTCCTGACGAACCCTACCTAATAATAATAATAATAATAATAATAATAATAATAATAATAATAATAATACCTATGTACTACAACCACTTGTCAACGGTGGCCAGTCACGGGCAGAACATTCTGACACGTGATGAGACTGTATGCGATGCCGTCAAAGTGTCAGAAGGCCAAATGCAAACACTAGAACGTTTCAGTGGAAAAGTTTCGATCCTGGGATCTCGGTCACTTCAAAATTCGACTATTTTGGGGTGAGCGAAACGTTGACAAAGAAAATGTCCTAGTGTTTGTATTCCTACATGTTAATAAGACACAGTATCTGGTGTATGGCATTCTGTTTGAAAGAACGTTTCGCCCACCAATGGACAATCAGTTTCACCCAGAGCAACGGTTTCGACAACTTACCTAAACCTCTTACCAGAACACAATTGTGAGGTTGGGAATCAAGTGAACCTTGACCAATGTCCTACTTACTCTTCACCTTTATCTTACCAAGCTGACTTATTACTCACTTTATAATAAAGCCAACTGGGTGGGCGAAACATCTTCAATAAAGAATTCCATGCAGCTGCTTTTGTATTTACCAATAAGATGTCACGCGCCGGAGACTTCAATGCGACCAAAGGCAGTAATCTGAATCCTTAGACGATTAAATATTATTAACAAATTCATAAATTAATACAAAGTATATTATAAAAATATATGAAAATTATGCCCCCGTAGAAGGCAAAAAGTGTATTTGAAGCGCTAAATACGTGCGGGTCACTCTGGGGTGGTCAAGGCTGGAGGCCCCGGGGAAAGACTTACAACATGCTTCACCCGGCGTAATCAACATGATCTCAGAATGTTGTCTGTACATTAAATTGCATGACACGGAACTTTCTCCCCTGAGACACGGAGATTTCTCCCCTGAGACACGGAGCTTTCTCCCCGTTCATCTCTCCCCTTAATGATAATCTCGAACTTGCCTTCCTCTTAATCCAAATGATAATAGAGATAATGAGTTGAAATGAGTGTTTAAAATATAATCGCTGATTAATATATAGCAAGTCGTCTTTTCCCTCAACGTGATAATAATCTTCTAGTGAAAATGAACCAGCCAATGATAATCAGGTATAATTGCAATAATCACTCCTTGGATTGATCAATCATACACACGGGGGTCGATAAGTCACGCAAATTGATGGTGGCAAATCACACACGCGGGATCGACAAGTCACTATCACACTCTCTACAACACGTTCCAGATCCTCAATGTGTGATGACTGTGGGGACCTGCAACAGCCTGGTTGATCAGGCAACCAGCAAGGTGGTTTGGCTTCAGGCAAGGATATCACATTTCAAGGGGTCTGAAGTTTCTAATTCAGTGATGGAGTGTCACTCTTTTCTCGGAAAATACCGTGGCATCACCCACAATACCGTGGCATCACCCACAATACCGTGGCATCACCCACAATACCGTGGCATCACCCACAATACCGTGGCATCACCCACAATACCGTTTAGAACAATTCCAACCCACAATACCTTGACTGGAACAATTCACACCCACAATACGTGACTGGAACAATTCACAACCCACAATACCATGTACTGGAACAATTCACATCCCACAATACCTTGACTGGAACAATTCACAACCCACAATACCATGTCTGGAAAATTCACAACCCACAATACCTTGACTGGAACAATTCACATCCCACAATACCGTGTCTGTAACAATTCACAACCACAATACCTTGACTGGAACAATTCACATCCCACAATACAGTGGCTGGAACAATTCCCAACCCACAATACCTTGACTGGAACAATTCACATCCCACAATACCGTGGCTGGACAATTCACAGCCCACAATACCTTGACTGGAACAATCCACAACCCACAATACCAGTACTGGAACAATTCACATCCACAATACCGTGGCTGGAACAATTCACAACCCACAATACCTTGACTGGAACAATTCACATTCCCACAATACCGTGACTGGAACAATTCACATCCCACAATACCGTGGCTGAAAAATCACAACCCACAATACCGTGACTGGAACAATTCACATCCCACAATACCTTGACTGGAACAATCCACAATCCCCCAATAAAGTACCTGGAACAATTCACAGCCCACAATACCTTGACTGGAACAATTCACAACCCACAATACCTTGACTGGAACAATTCACAGCCCACAATACCTTGACTGGAACAATTCACAGCCCACAATACCGTGACTGGAACAATTCACAACCCACAATACCGTGACTGGAACAATTCACACCCACAAATACCTGGAACAATTCACAGCCCACAATACCTTGACTGGAACAATTCACATCCCACAATACCGTGGCTGGAACAATTCACACCCACAATACCGTGACTGGAACAATTCACACCCACAATACCTTGACTGGAACAATTCACATCCCACAATACCGTGACTGGAACAATTCACATCCCACAATACCGTGACTGGAACAATTCACACCCACAATACCGTGGCTGAAGAAATTCACAACCCACAATACCGTGACTGGAACAATTCACATCCCACAATACTGTGACATTTGCGACACCAAATATTTGGAAATTCACAACCCACAATACCGTTGACTGGAACAATTCACACCCACAATACCGTTGACTGGAACAATTCAAAGCCCACAATACCTTGACTGGAACAATTCACATCCCACAATACCGTGACTGGAACAATTCACAACCCACAATACCGTGACTGGAACAATTCACATCCCACAATACCGTGGCTGGAACTATTCACAACCCACAATACCGTGACTGGAACAATTCACATCCCACAATACCTTGACTGGAACAATTCACATCCCACAATACCGTGACTGGAACAATTCACATCCCACAATACCGTGACTGGAACAATTCACATCCCACAATACCGTGGCTAGAACAATTCACAACTAACCTCCAGTTAAGACAGAAAACTTTAGACGTTTCGATCGGTCTTGAACCATCATCATTCTCCCCCCCCCTCCCCGCGCTCAGTGACTCGTACGAGTTTAGCGACTCGCAAAAAAATATTTTTAGTAAAAAGTCACAAATAATTCACACAATTCTGATTGTTGCAATGCCATGGATGGTGCATAACGAACACTCCCTAGGATTGTTTTTATTGAGAACACGTTTCGCCTTTACAGGCCCTTGGAGAGGCGAAACATTGTCTCAGGAAGAGAAAAAAGTTTTGCTTTGCCTTTGCGTCTATTAGACGTGCGTGATTTCGTAACGCATAATTTTTTTTTGGCAGGCGAAAACAGAACTGGTTCGTAGGTGGTGACGTGGCTTGACGTGGCTTGACGAGGCTTGACGTGGCTGACGTGGCTTGACGTGGCTTGGTTTTATCTTGCCTTGTAAGGCCGGGCAAGCTTTCAAGACGGTACTGCCCTCCTCGTCCCTGCCCTGGACATTCCTGGGCGGCCGCCGCAGCTGGCGTCTTCGTGATTGCTTACGCTAACACTGGCTGGAGAGACTGGAATTAATCTCGTATCTTCGCTGAACGAATTCAGAGAAGATACGGAGATGTTCAAGCCTAAGTCAACACTGTCTCTGTCTCTCTCTAAATTTAATTTCCTAGCTAGAGTGTAGCAGTGAACGAATATAGTCTTCTGAAGAAGAAAAATTAGTACTACTACTAATAATAATAATAATATAATAATAATAATAATAAATAATAATAATGATAATTTTAATTCGTTATACACAAGTACCACATCTCACTTTCCGTCACACAAAACACACACACACAAAACACACACACACACACAAACACACACACAAAACATACACACACAAAACACACACACACAAAATACACACACACAAAATACACACACACAAAATACACACACACACACACACACACACATTTTCCTGGACTGCAGGAAGGCCTTCGACACAGTTCCTCACATGAGATTAGTAAAGAAGTTGGAAGAACAAGCAGGTATAACAGGAAGGGCACTGGAATGGATCAGGGAATACCTCAAAGGGAGGCAACAACGGGTCATGGTGCGTGTTGAGGTATCACAGTGGGCGCCTGTGACGAGCGGTGTACCGCAGGGGTCAGTCCAGTGTTATTCCTGGTATATGTAAATGACATGACGGACGGGATAGACTCAGAAGTGTCTCTATTCGCGGATGATGTGAAAATAATGAGGAGAATCACATCGGAAGAGGACCAGGCAGGGCTGCAAACAGACCTGGACAATAAATAACAAAAAGGCACAATACCGTGACTGGAACAATATACACACAACCCTCACATATAAAAGAGGAGCTTACGACGACGTTTCGGCCCGACTTGGACCATTTACAAAGTCACACATATAAAAGCTCCTCTCTTTTATATGTGCGGGTTGTGTGTGTATAGACCTGGACAAGCTCGACATCTGGTCTAGCAATTGGCTTCTCGAATTCAATCCCTCCAAATGCAAAGTAATGAGGATCGGAGAAGGGCAAAGAAGACCGCTGACAGAGTACAAGCTAGGCGGACAAAGGCTACAAACCTCGGCAAAGGAGAAAGACATTGGAGTGAGTATAACGCCAAGCACGTCTCCGGAGGCACACATCAACCAGATAACTGCGGCAGCATATGGGCGACTGGCAAACCTAAGATTAGCGTTCCGTTACCTTAACAAGGAATCGTTCAAGACACTGTATACCGTGTACGTCAGGCCCATACTAGAATATGCAGCACCAGTCTGGAACCCACACCTGGTCAAGCACGTAAAGAAACTAGAGAAAGTGCAAAGGTTTGCGACAAGGTTAGTTCCACAACTCAGGGGTCTGTCTTATGAAGAAAGGTTGAGGGAAATAGGACTAACAACACTGGAGGAAAGAAGGGTCAGAGGAGACATGATAACGACATACAAAATACTGCGGGGAATTGACAAGGTAGACAGTGACAGGATGTTCCAGAGAGGGAACACAGAAACAAGGGGACACAACTGGAAGCTGAAGACTCAGATGAGTCAAAGGGATGTTAGGAAGCATTTCTTCAGCCACGGAGTAGTCAGGAAGTGGAATAGTCTAGAGAAAGATATAGTGGAGGCAGGAACCATACATAGTTTTAAGACAAGGTATGATAAAGCTCATGGAGCAGGGAGAGCAGAGACCCAGTAGCAGACAGCGAAGAGGCGGGGCCAGGAGCTGAGTCTCGACCCCTGCAACCACAATTAGGTGAGTACACATACACACAAACACACACACACAAAACACACACACACAAAACACACACACACAAAACACACACACACACAAAACACACACACACACAAACACACACACAAAACACACATACACACACAAAACACACACACACACACAAACACACACACACACACAAAACACACACACACAAACACACACACACACACAAAACACACACACACAAACACACACACACACACAAAACACACACACACACACAAAACACACACACACAAACACACACACACACAAAACACACATACACACACAAAACACACATACACACAAAACACACACGTCGAGAGGAAGCGAGAACATGGAGCCCTGAACCCCCTACTGGATGTGATCCTCAGCAAAATTTACGTCACGAAATTTGATTCTGTACTCAAGACTGTATGAAGAGCGTCACCACCATTGTATACAAGACGCACATACAATGAATTCAGGTTGAGTATAACCCAGGGTAGCAATGTAATACGTACTCAATGTCTTTTACACACGCAAAACTGCTCATTATCTCACATAATTCCCATAAGGAATTTGGTGCTTCAGCATTTATAATAATGATGTAATAGAATTAGTAAGACATTTATGTTTTAACGAGTTCAACAATGACGAGAAAAAACAATGAAATTAAGACTAGAGCATTAATGTTTAATTAGTCAAAAGAAAGAGGCATGTCATGTCAAGACTTATCAAGTCATCTCAATGTGTCCACCAGCCTCTCTTATCTTCCTGTCCGTCAGCTCTCTCTCTTTATCTCCTTGGTTGTCTTCCTTCTTACATGACTGTTTGATTCCTTGGTTGTTTACCTGCCTGTCATCCTGCTTGCTGGCATGCCTGCCTGCCTGCTTGTGTAACTGTCTGTCTGCCTGCTTGTATATCTGCCTACCTATCTGCATCCTTGTATACCTGCCTGTCTGCTTGCATACCTGCCTACTTGTCTGTCTTGTATACCTGCCTGTCTGCATCTTTGTATACCTGCCTACCTGTCTGCCTGTTTGTATACATGCCTACCTGTCTGCCTGCTTGTATACCTACCTACTTGTCTGCCTGCTTGTATTCCTGCCTACTTGCCTGCCTGCTTGTATACCTGCCTGTCTGCCTGCTTGTATACCAGCCTACTTGTATACATGCCTACCTGCCTGTCTGCTTGTATATCTACCTACTTGTCTGCCTGCTTGTACACCTGCCTACCTGTCTGTCTGCCTGCTTGTATACCTGCCTACCTGTCTGCCTGCTTGTACACCTGCCTACCTGTCTGCCTGCTTGTACACCTGCCTACCTGTCTGTCTGCCTGCTTGTACACCTGCCTACCTGTCTTGTTTTTATTATGAATATTGACGACTCTCCATTTTTGTACCATTATCTCAGATATACTTGTGCCATTGTCAAATTATATTCAGTTAAGGTGTTATTATCTTGAGGTCTATAATTCCAATCATAATGCGTCCATTATTTAGAAAGTGCATTGCAGTTACTAAAACCCAAACAAATGGTATTGAAACCCAAACAAATGGTATTGAAACCCAAACAAATGGTATTGAAACCCAAACAAATGGTATTGAAACCCAAACATATGGCATTGTAACCCAAACAAATGGCATGGAAACCCAAACAAATGGCATGGAAACCCAAACAAATGGTATTGAAACCCAAACAAATGGTACTGAAACCCAAACAAATGGTACTGAAACCCAAACAAATGGTACTGAAACCCAAACAAATGGTATTGTAACTCATATGGTATTGAAATTCAAACAAATGGTATTGAAACCCTTTCAACTGGCCCTGAAACCCAAGCAAATGGTATTGGAACACCAGAGAATGGTATTGGAACACCGGGGAATGGTATTGGAACACCAGGGAATAGTATTGGAAGTCAAACGACGGGTAGGAGATCAAGAGACGGGAACTGCTGTATGCAGTACGTATGTAAACATGTTTATTAGCCTCCAGATGATGAGAGTCCGTAGACAGAAGCGAGTACAGAGTCTACACGGCTGTGTTCCACCGATAAAAGGAAAAGTAGAGCCTTACTGTTAGGCCTCAAAGGTTCTTGAGTGGACAAAAAGGCCAAGGCCTTTATTTCATTGATATGAGAGTTCTGACTATAAGGATACGTAGATTACTGAAAGGTAATTTTTAGGCCTGTTATTCTCTGTATATTTAACTTCTTTCTCTCTTCTTCTTTAATTTATCTTTTACACATCATTTGCAATCCCTCCGCCTATCCTTATTCTTTATTTTCTCTATTCTTTTTACCTCCTTTGTCCTCCCTTTTACTTGTCCGCCCCATCTCCCTTTTTATGCCTCTCTTACTCTTCCTTGCGTTCTTTTGCTCGTCTTCCCTCCCTCCCTCCCGCCCTCTCTCTCTCTTTCTCTCTCTCTCACTCCCTTCCCTCTCTCCCTCCCTCCCTAACTCACTCCCTCCCTCCCTCCTCCCTCCCCTCCCCAACGTCGGGTCCATTAACACAACTCTGTCCAAAACTCGAAGTAATACTTGGGATGGGGTCTTCGGAATTGCAAAAATGCTGAGAATAGCACAGGAAAGTGATCGCCGGCTCTCCGCTCCAACCAATTCTATCTTCAAAAAAAAAAAAAAGTCGCGAAAAAGTGTGATCAGTAACATGTAGTTCTTCAGCCGGAGGAGGAGCAGGTGTTGGAGGAGGAGCAGGTGTTGGAGGAGGACCAGGTGTTGGGGGGGAAGGAGCAGGTGTTGGGGGGGGGGAGGACCAGGTGTTGGAGGAGAACCAGGTGTTGGAGGAAGTTGGACCAGGTGTTGGAGGAGGACCAGGTGTTGGGGAGGTGGAGGACCTGGTGTTGGAGGAGGACCTGTTGTTGGAGAAGGACCTTTAAAAGGTGTTGGGGGGGGGAGGACCTGGTTTTTGGAGGAAGGGATGCTAGTTACCTAGAAGTATAAACATTGTCTTAAAATATAAATCCCCACGGAAGTTGCTTCTTCAAATAAGCGTTGCAACATGCGGCAACATGCTGGCAACATGCTTGCAACATGCTGGGCAACATGCTGGAATGCAACATGCTGGCAGAAAACATAGGGAATAACTAATGGAAAGTCAGCCTCTTGCACGATGTAAAGTGACTACCATAACCTTTCCCAAGATACTGTGAAAGCTCTGAAAGTGAAGTGTCAGACTTTCAAACTTTCTTTTAATGACTCTCCGACCTGACCTCCTGGTCGACTCTAATAGCTTCCATCTTAGAACGACCTCCTTTTCGACTTTAATGACTCTCCACTTAGGAACTGACCTCCTGGTCGACTTTAATGACTCTCCACTTAGGAACTGACCTCCTGGTCGACTTTAATGACTCTCCACTTAGGAACTGACCTCCTGGTCGACTTTAATGACTCTCCACTTAGGAACTGACCTCCTGGTCGACTCTAAGAAAAGTCGACATCAAAGACAGCTCCAGTTCCTCGGATCAAGAGCCCTTAATCAGCCTCAAGGCACTGGAACAAGAGAATTAGCAACATCATTTATGTTATCCTTCCTTCTTGCAACACCGTCTTCCCTTCCTGCAACACCGTTTCCCCTTATTGCAACACCATCACCCACCCTTTGCTTCATTCTTTCTTTGCTTCCTTCCCTCCTTCCTTCCCTCCTTCCTTCCCTCCCTGCAAGGAGCACGCATCACCCACCTCCACAAGACACTAATGAACGCTTATCTGTTCACATCCTCAATCAAATTTCTCTCGCTCCTGAGACTCGCTGCTCATTAAGGTTAATACCACCACGCCCAGTGGGTGCCCTCCACGCCCAGTGGGTGCCCTCCACGCCCAGTGGGTGCCCTCCATGCCCAGTGGGTGCCCTCCACGCCCAGCGGATGCCCTCCACGCCCAGCGGATGCCCTCCACGCCCAGCGGATGCCATCCACGCCCACTGGCTACACTCCATCCTTGCACTAAATCTGGTCCAAGAAGCAATTTCAACTCGTAAAATATTTCCTCAATTATATTGGCAATTGTGGCTAGTACAGCAAGGCACCGAGTTGATCACTATGCTTAATAATAATAATAATAATAATAATAATAATAATAATAATAATAATAATAATAATGAAGACACAAAGGATTAAGGTATCGAATCTCAGAGGATAATTTCCGGTCACTCAGAGCCTGGTTCCGCCTCACTGCTAAAACAGGAACTAGAGAAGTTAACAAGACAAGTTGGTGGTGGTGGATATAGTCGTGGGAGTGGTGGTGGTTGTGATGCTAGTGATTTTAGGGGTAGTAGTGGTGGTGGTAGTGGTAGAGAGGTAGTTTTTTAATCTATCTACACACACACACTTGATAAAATAACCAACTTTAGCTAAAAAAAAAAAAAGTCAAAAATCGCTCGGAAAAAGACCGAGGTCCCTAACACCTCGGTAATTATAAGAACTGAAAGCAAAAGAGCTAAGTAGTGATCTAAGAGTTAAAATGTGTAGCCCAGGCATCAACAGAAGCTACACTGAGCGGGGCAGGAGCACCCTGGACCAGGTGGCTGTGGTTGAAAGTGCGCCTGATAATCTCCGGAGATTCTCTTCAAAGTAACTATTCCCGTCGGAGAAAGTGACAAGAACACGGAACAAAAACCAAGCTAGCACAACTTCAGACGATGTTTTGACCCTTTTTTAGGACCGAAATGGCGTCTGAAGCTTCGACTTCTAGTTAAGGGTTACTTCTGAATCGTTCCATCCATATTACTGGTGTTCCATTCACGGTATACTTGTTCCATTCAAAGTATTGTTCCATTCACGGCACTCTTTTTCCATCCACAGCATTCTTGTTCCATCCACGGCATTCTTGTTCCATCCACGGCATTCTTGTTCCATCCACGGCATTCTTGTTCCATCCACGGCATTCTTGTTCCATCCACGGCATTCTTGTTCCATCCACGGTATTGTGACTGGTATTCGTGTATTCAGCACAAATCCTCCTGTCTAGGCACGGTGACAAGCCAGGGTAAAAACCCAAAGAAATTAGATACGAAGCAACTGGCGTCAAAGAACCAATATTGCTTCAGTTCTCTACATCCTTTAGAGTCTTGCCTCAATGTATTCTAGCTTTTATATGTACATAATTCTTGCTTCTAAGCTCTCTAACTCTTGAGATTGTTGCTTTAAAACACCCTAATCTCGATTCACAAATTCGCAATTACTCAATTGCAAACCACGGAACGGGTGGAGTTCGAACGCTGTTCTCTCGAGAGAATATTCAAAGCTCTATAGGCTCAAACTAGAGCCTTCCTCACTAAGCTCTCTAATCTCATAACAAGAGTTCTGCTTGTTTCCCCAAGCACTAACCCAGGATAGAGTCCTCCCGGCTCCTCAGCTCTCTTAACCTCTAGACACATTACCATAACTATGAGCTTTGTATACGAGACATCGATAAAACAGGAGGGATACATTATTATGTATCTTTCAGTGACGTGTCTACATATGTATTTCCTTTCGAAGTTATGTTCAAGTATATATATATATATATATATATATATATATATATATATATATATATATATATATATATATATATATATATATATATATATATATATATGTGTGTGTGTGTGTGTGTGTGTGTGTGTGTGTGTGTGTGTGTGTGTGTGTGTACTCACCTAATTGTACTCACCTAATTGTGGTTGCAGGGTCGAGACTCAGCTCCTGGCCCCGCCTCTTCGCTGTCTGCTACTGGGTCTCTGCTCTCCTGCTCCATGAGCTTTATCATACCTTGTCTTAAAACTATGTATGGTTCCTGCCTCCACTATATCTTTCTAGTCCATTCCACTTCCTGACTACTCTGTGGCTGAAGAAATGTTTCCTGACATCCCTTTGACTCATCTGAGTCTTCAGCTTCCAGTTGTGTCCTTGTTTCTGTGTTCCCTCTCTGAAACAACCTGTCACTATCTACCTTGTCAATTCCCCGCAGTATTTTGTATGTCGTTATCATGTCTCCTCTGACCCTTCTTTCCTCAAGTGTTGTTAGTCCTATTTCCCTCAACCTTTCCTCATAAGACAGACCCCTGAGTTGTGGAACTAACCTTGTCGCAAACCTTTGCACTTTCTCTAGTTTCCTTACGTGTTTGACCAGGTGTGGGTTCCAGACTGGTGCTGCATATTCTAGTATGGGCCTGACGTACACGGTATACAGTGTCTTGAACGATTCCTTGTTAAGGTAACGGAACGCTAATCTTAGGTTTGCCAGTCGCCCATATGCTGCCGCAGTTATCTGGTTGATGTGTGCCTCCGGAGACGTGCTTGGCGTTATACTCACTCCAAGGTCTTTGTCCTTTGCCGAGGTTTGTAACCTTTGTCCGCCTAGCTTGTACTCTGTCAGCGGTCTTCTTTGCCCTTCTCCGATCCTCATGACTTTGCATTTGGAGGGATTGAATTCGAGAAGCCAATTGCTAGACCAGATGTCGAGCTTGTTCAGGTCTGTTTGCAGCCCTGCCTGGTCCTCTTCCGATGTGATTCTCCTGATTATTTTCACATCATCCGCGAATAGACACACTTCTGAGTCTATCCCGTCCGTCATGTCATTTACATATACCAGGAATAACACTGATCCTAGGACTGACCCCTGCAGTACCCCGCTCGTCACAGGCGCCCACTGTGATACCTCACCACGCGCAATGACCCGTTGTTGCCTCCCTTTGAGGTATTCCCTGATCCATTCCAGTGCCCTTCCTGTTATACCTGCTTGTTCTTCCAACTTCTTTACTAATCTCATGTGAGGAACTATGTCGAAGGGCTTCCTGCAGTCCAGGAAAACGCAATCAACCCACCCTTCTCTCTCCTGCCTTACCTCTGTTACTTTATCATAAAACTCCAGGAGGTTTGTTACACAGGATTTGCCTTCCCGGAATCCGTGCTGTCTGGTGTTTATTATCCTGTTCAGCTCGAGGTGCTCCACCATTCTTTTCCTGTTGATTTTCTCCAGGACTTTGCACACTATACATGTAAGTGACACCGGTCTATAGTTTGTGTGTGTGTGTAGAATAGCTCGGTAAAGAATTAAAGTCAACTTCAGATACTTTGTAAGATGCTTCATTATGTAAATTTGCTCTCATGGTTTTTGTGGCTGGAAATTATTTAGTGATAAACCTTTTCTTATATTCATGAATTCGAGCATAGGCCAGCGGGGGCCCCTCAGAGTACGAACCTGTTGCTTGGTACTCCAGCGGGTGGAGTACTCACCAGCTGGCAGGGTGGTGGACCTTAGGAACCACTGGGAAATATGTGATCTTGTGGAAACTTCACAAGGCTAGAAGAAAAAAACCTGACACTGTATTAACAGTGGTGTATAGCTGACACTGTATTAACTGTGGTGTATAGCTGACACTGTCTGTATTAACTGTGGTGTATAGCTGACACTGTCTGTATTAACTGTGGAGTATAGCTGACACTGTCTGTATTAACTGTGGTGTATAGCTGACACTGTCTGTATTAACTGTGGTGTATAGCTGACACTGTATTAACTGTGGTGTATAGCTGACACTGTCTGTATTAACTGTGGTGTATAGCTGACACTGTCTGTATTAACTGTGGTGTATAGCTGACACTGTCTGTATTAACTGTGGTGTATAGCTGACACTGTCTGTATTAACTGTGGTGTATAGCTGACACTGTATTATCTGTGGTGTATAGCTGACACTGTCTGTATTAACTGTGGTGTATAGCTGACTGTCTGTATTAACTGTGGTGTATAGCTGACACTGTATTAACTGTGGTGTATAGCTGACACTTCTGTATTAACTGTGGTGTATAGCTGACACTGTCTGTATTAACTGTGGTGTATAGCTGACACTGTCTGAAATTAACTGTGGTGTATAGCTGACACTTCTGTATTAACTGTGGTGTATAGCTGACACTTCTGTATTAACTGTGGTGTATAGCTGACACTGTATGTAACTGTGGTGTATAGCTGACACTGTATTAACTGTGGTGTATAGCTGACACTGTATTAACTGTGGTGTATAGCTGACACTGTCTGTATTAACTGTGGTGTATAGCTGACACTGTATTAACTGTGGTGTATAGCTGACACTGTATTAACTGTGGTGTATAGCTGACACTGTATTAACTGTGGTGTATAGCTGACACTGTATTAACTGTGGTGTATAGCTGACAATGTATTAACTGTGGTGTATAGCTGACACTGTCTGTATTAACTGTGGTGTATAGCTGACACTATCTGTATTAATTGTAGTGTATAGCTGACACTGTATTAACTGTGGTGTATAGCTGACACTGTCTGTATTAACTGTGGTGTATAGCTGACACTGTCTGTATTAACTGTGGTGTATAGCTGACACTGTCTGTATTAACTGTGGTGTATAGCTGACACTGTCTGTATTAACTGTGGTGTATAGCTGACACTGTCTGTATTAACTGTGGTGTATAGCTGACACTATCTGTATTAATTGTAGTGTATAGCTGACACTGTCTGTATTAACTGTGGTGTATAGCTGACACTGTCTGTATTAACTGTGGTGTATAGCTGACACTGTCTGTATTAACTGTGGTGTATAGCTGACACTGTCTGTATTAACTGTGGTGTATAGCTGACACTGTATTAACTGTGGTGTATAGCTGACACTGTATTAACTGTGGTGTATAGCTGACACTGTCTGTATTAACTGTATGTACTAGTGACAGCTGACTCTGTAATAACTGTGTATAGCTGACACTGTCTGTATTAACTGTGGTGTATAGCTGACACTGTATTAACTGTGGTGTATAGCTGATACTGTATTAACTGTGGTGTATAAATGACACTGTATTAACTGAGGTGTACAGCTGACACTGTAATAACTGTGTATAGCTGACACTGTATTAACTGTGGTGTATAGCTGACACTGTATTAACTGAGGTGTATAGCTGACACTGTCTGCATTAACTGTGGTGTATAACTGACACTGTATTAACTGTGGTGTATAGCTGACACTGTATTAACTGTGGTGTATAGCTGACACTGTCTGTATTAACTGAGGTGTATAACTGACACTGTATTAACTGTGGTGTATAGCTGACACTGTATTAACTGTGGTGTATAGCTGACACTGTCTGTATTAACCGAGGTGTATAGCTGACACTGTCTGCATTAACTGTGGTGTATAACTGACACTGTATTAACTGAGGTGTAAGGCTGACAATATCTGTATTAACTGAGGTGTATAACTGACACTGTATTAACTGTGGTGTATAGCTGACACTGTATTAACTGTGGTGTATAACTGACACTGTCTGTATTAACCGAGGTGTATAGCTGACAATATCTGTATTAACTGAGGTGTATAACTGACACTGTATTAACTGAGGTGTAAGGCTGACAATATCTGTATTAAGTGAGGTGTATTGCTGACACTGTATTAATTGTGAAGTGTATAACTGACCTAACATAATCGTAGCAGCAATAAAAATAGATATGATTTTGGTATAAACTTTGGTCGAAATTTGAACAATTGGCTAAATATATTTGGACGAATAAATTAAAAATGCTAAAGAAAATACGAGAGTGAGAGTGAGAGAGAGAGAGAGAGAGAGAGAGAGAGAGAGAGAGAGAGAGAGAGAGAGATACACAGGTATGTTTACATAATCTTATATAAATACATGTGTGTGCACATTTTGTACTAGTTCACGTATACATGTGTGTGTATATTCTAAAAATCAGACTCTTACAGTATGAGTCTCGAAGGACATGTTGACCTAATCTAATTGACCTGTGACCTCCTGGGCGACATTATTGCCACACGACTGGTTGTAACAATACTATGAAGAGAAATGATACAACGGAGGTTCTCCTAAAAATAGGGTCATTACCCTGGGTTTACACACACGAGTAATGACAGTCACCAGCAACCACATTCCTGTGGAAATGACTCTTCCGGGAACAGGTCATCAAGGTGGAATGATTTCAATAAGAGGAAGGCTCCGTGCACAGTTTCAAGGAGAGGTATGACATGGCCAACGAGGCTGAAAAGGAAGTTAATCAGACCACGGGTGGTGAAATAGGGGATGGGCTAGGAGCTAAGCCTGCTAACGCAAGGGAGGTGAGTACACACACTTGCCTAAGGTTCAGTTAGTAATGAGTGTGGGATAACGAGAGCTCTGGAACCCTCCAAACAATATTTAAGTCAGTTTAATTACGCACAGAGTCACATACCGTATTTTCCGGCGTATAACACGCACGACAAAGGCATCATGAAGGTAAATCAGTAAATATATTCAAGAATTAATTACCTTCTTAGTTTACGCTGAAGTGGAACCCAAAGCCTGACCTTGAGCATAAAAGGCGCAGGATGACTTTCCAAGACTTTTGTGGGAAAAAAGGTGCGTCTTATATGCCGAAAAATACGGCAAGTACAATTATCAAAGTGTAAATTAAGTAGAATAACAAAAAAAAGGCAAAGTGACTTATTTCCATTGGAGTCTTTGTAATATCTTATTTAAACCTGAAAATCTAAAACACCTAAGTAACTCAACCATAAGAAAAATCAGTTACAATAAAAGAAGATAAACTAGGAATAATGTAAAATGAGTTATTTACAGTAACATTAAAAGAAACGATCACATTACAATAATAGTTACACGAAGGTTATGTAAATTACTACTACTACTACTTTCCACTACCAGCCTTACCACTACTTCTTTGTCTTCCTCTCTTGGTCCCGTCTCTGTCCCCCTCGCTTATATATATATATATTGGCTCCCTCACTCTTTCGTGTTAGTGTGACTTTGTAAATGGTCGGACCGAAACGTCGTCATAAGCTCCTCTCTATGTGCGGGTTATTTGTGTATTGTTTCAGTAATGGTATTGTGCCTTTTTGTTCTAACACAAATGTTAGCTTCTTGCAACTCTAGATGAATATGAAGTTGCCAGGAATCTGGGCCTGTGACGTGGCTAGGAGCCGAGCCTCGACTCATGAAGACACAAAGAGGCAAGTACAAATGCTCCTCAGTGTAACCATATGCACCGGTGTGTCCACAAATGTCAAGGGTCTCTGGGTGTATCTAGGGACAGGCCTCATCCCTTGTCAGGGCTCGCCTGTCGACGCGTATTTGGAGACTTATAAATATGCAAACAATGGTACGAGAACCCTCGCGGAGATAACAGAAAGCTGCAGAGGTACAGTATGTTTCGGCCTCGAACGAGGCCCTCTTCAGCAGACGAGAAAAGTCTGATGCTGTTAGTTTTTGAGTCAAAGATAAAACCATTACACGGAACTTTAATGGTGATATTAATAGTGTTATTTCTAGTGCTATTACTAGTGATTTTACTAGTGTTAGTACTAGTGATATTTCTAGAGCTATTTCTAGTGATATTACATGTGATAATACTAGTGACATTACATGTGATATTTCTAGTGATATTTCTAGTGACTATTACATGTGATATTTCTAGTGATATTTCTAGTGATATTTCTAGTGATATTACTAGTGATATTACTAGTGATATTACTAGTGATATTACTAGTGATATTACTAGTGATATTACTAGTGACATTACTAGTGATATTACTAGTGACATTACTAGTGATATTACTAGTGACATTACTAGTGATATTACTAGTGATATTACTAGTGATATTACTAGTGATATTTACTTAGTGATATTCTAGCTTAGTGATATTTTCTAATGATATTACTAGTGATATTTCTAGTGATATTTCTAGTGATATTACATGTGATATTTCTAGTGACACTACTAGTGAAATTTCTAGTGACATTACTAGTGCTATTTCTAATACTGTCACTAGTGCAATTACTAGTGTTATTACTAATGCTATCACTAGTGCTTTTTCTAGTGATATTACTATATCAGTATTACTAGTAAAAATCCGTTGATCTAGGTGGTTACTTCTTGCTAGACACTATACTTGAATGATCTCTTTTGTCCACAATGATAATCCCATTGTTATCTTTCCTTCAAAAGTTTATCACAGCGTAGCTGGGTTGGTAGCGCACTCGGCTCACACACTGATGTCCGTGGTTCGATCCCCGGTACGGGTGGAAACACTGGGGGCGTGTTTCCTTAAGACACCTGCTGTCCCTGTTCACCTAACAGTAGGTACCTGGGTGTTAGTCCACTGGTGTGGGTCGCATCCTGGGGACAAAATTAATCAAATTTGCCCGAAATGCTCTGCATAACAAGCGGCTTTATATATAGTAGTATGTCATTGTGTCAGCTATGGTCTGTACAAGTTGTATCGTATACTTGTAGAAATAAAGATTATTATAAGTGTAAATTTCGGTTATTTTATATTGATCAGCGAAATATAATGGAAGATCAAAGACCGTGGGAGACTTAGGCCTACATCTGCCTATAAGTTCATAACTAAGAAAAAAGGCACGATAACGTGACTGGAACAATACACAAATAGCAGTGTGACTTTGTAAATGGGTCCCATGTGCTGGTTATTTGTATAAAGTTAATTATTATTATTCTTATCATAGGGGAACGCTAAACCCGTAGGAATTAAACAGTGCCTGTGATGGGAGGGGGGTATCTAGGCTCAATTTAGGAATCGGAGCACAGATCACAATTCCCTAGATCAAGAGCCCCTCACCAGCGTCAAGGAACCTCCCTTGAGGGGTGTGTACACTTCGTAACTTTCAGGAGCCGAGGCTTTATTTACAAGCGAGCGAGAAACTCCTCTCATGACCTTAACAAAAATTACTATGTCTTTATGACGCTATACAATAACCCGCAATGGGTTAGAGCAAGTTTTTACGACGTGGTCGTAACTCTTTGTCTTATTGCTTGAGTCTAGTTTATCCAGCCACCTGTATTGTGACTTTTTATTCTTTATGACGTCTAGTTTAGTCAAGCCACACCCGTACCGGGGTTTGTTTATTCTTTATGACGTCTAGTTTAGTCAAGCCACACCCGTACCGGGGTTTGTTTATTCTTTATGACGTCTAGTTTAGTTAAGCCACACCCGTACCGGGGTTTGTTTATTCTTTATGACGTCTAGTTTAGTCAAGCCACACCCGTACCGGGGTTTGTTTACAATTCTGTCATTACGATTTCGTGAGTCATTATGACGTCTAGTTTGTATGTCGTGCGCGTCTCCCTCCGATACAACACTGGCCTCTCTTAATAGCCACAGTGGAGGAAAATTAACTAAAAATGTGTATCCGGGTGCCCAAGACTCTCGAAGCCATGCAGTTGGCTTCTTCAGTCAAACACAGAGGCTGCAGGTGTAGTAGTAGGTAAATATGATGTAATCAGTCCTATCAGCCTTGGAGAAATAGTATTTGAGGTTAATGTACTGATTTCGTCTCCACTTATACACCTGCATGTATCAAGGTTATAAAAATCTGCATTGTCAAGAAGAAATAAGGAATTAAAATATCAGTTAACCTCAAGAGAGAGCATCAAATATTCCGACTCACAGACACTATAAGGATCTGATTCCTCTTGAAGCATGTTTATCTTTTCAAATGCGCTCAGAACTGCTCTCATAAAAGGTTCTCATTGGCATAGAACACACTGCAAGAAGTTCCTATGATACTTGTTTATCACAGTGATACCATCTGAAAACACAGGTTTCTCAAAGAACTCCATTCATCAAAAATTCTCTTAAGACTATTGCTATTAGATTAAGCGCACGTCCGATCACATTGCATGTATAGTTATGTTCTCATATCAGAAACCAAAAGTAACGCAGTTATGTCAGAATAGTCCGAATGCATTATAAATTAACTTAAAATGTCGCAAGTAGCGAACGACCAACAAAAGTAGCACATTTCGCTACTTGTAGCCTAATCTGGATATACATAAATTATGAAGATATAACAACGCTTTCAAGCCCTCAAAGAGTGAGTGGAATATTCAAATGGCTTCAGAAAGACATCTAAATATTCTTCCTTGAAGCCTTTTTATCCACTTCTCCGAGGCTATGGAACCCACAATTTACACCAGAGGTGGACCCCATTTTATATATATTATATATATATATCTTTACCTGCATTTCTGTCATCGTGTTTGGCCTCCTGTGGATTAGTCAAGAAGATTGTCCCTGAACGTTTGAGAGGTGTGGTGGGAGCTCAAGACCCCAGGTTCATTGAAGCAGTCGTGCGGTGGGACATCCTGGCAGACTCCTCCAGTAGACCAGCTCCTCCCAAAGATCACAAACAGTCCCACTGGGACAAGCCGATCATGGAAAAAATTGCCAACACAATGCTCACCAACGCTTCAGGAAAGGACAAAGCTCGTCTCCTAGCGGTGAAGGCACCACACTCAGGAGATTTCCTTCTAGCTGTTCCCAATTCCTCTCTGGGGACTCGACTCGACCCACAGGCCATTCGGATTGGTGTTGCT
This sequence comes from Cherax destructor, assembly GCA_009830355.1. Classification (NCBI taxonomy): domain Eukaryota; kingdom Metazoa; phylum Arthropoda; class Malacostraca; order Decapoda; family Parastacidae; genus Cherax; species Cherax destructor. The sequence continues at coordinate 141,436 of WNWK01001412.1, forward strand.
CTTCGCCTAGCCGCCCCCATACTCACCGAACATAGGTGTATTTGCGACAGGGCGACGGCCGATCAATTCGGACTTCATGGTCTAGTGTGTCACACATCAGAAGGGAAGTATGCTAGACATGAGGAGGTCAATGACATCATAAAGAGAAGCCTCGCCACAGCCCGTTGCCCAGCTCACCGGGAACCCCAAGTGAAGAGGTCTGATGGAAGTCAAAAGCGTCCTGATGGAGTCACTATGCTACCCTGGAAGGATGGTAAGCAGATTGCTTGGGACTACACCTGTGCTGCCACAATGGCAGACACCTACTTGCAATACTCCGTAGCCGAAGGGGGTGGAGCTGCCAGCCACAGGGAGACCCAGAAGACTCGCAAATATGAAGGCCTTTCCCCTTGCTATAACTTCATCCCAATAGGGTCGGAAACCCATGGAGCATGGGCAAGTGTGCTCTAAAGTTTCTCAAGGAGCTGGGTGAAAAACTCATCATAGAAACCAAGGACCACAGGGCGACCAGCTTCCTCTTTCAGAGACTCAGTTTTGCGATCCAGAGGGAAATGCCTGCAGCATTCTGGGCACGCGGCCCACTGCCGGGGAGCTGGACGAAGTATTTGACATGTAGCTCTGAGTTGTTATCTATGTTGTTTTACTCCCTATTGTATTCTTGTCATTTGTCTTTAAATAAATTTTATACATATTCAAAAGATGGGGTGGTAGGGAAGTGGAATATTCAAATGGCTTCAGAAAGAAATCTAAATATTCTTCCTTGAAGCCTTTTTATCCACTTCTCCGAGGCTATGGGACCCACAATTTACACCAGAGGTGGACCTCATCAATATATATATATATATATATATATATATATATATATATATATATATATATATATATATATATATATCTGATTAGGTAAAACTGGTCAATTGCAAGAACTCATCTAAATTAAGTCCTTTCTGAAATTTTCTCTTATACGTTTAAGTTATATTTTTTCATTTATGTTAATGTAAGAATTTATAATTTTGTACCAAGAAACTTTGAAAACCTACTAACCTTATTACAACAAGAGCAATTTAATTTAGCCTAACCAACTAAATATATTTTAGATACGTTAACATTAATTTAATAATAAACAAACACAATGAAATATATTTTTCGTTATGTTCAGAATGATTTTGGCAAATTATTGCATACACAAATTTTCACTTGTCTTATATGGCAAGGTGAGCGTTGCTATTTAAGCCAAATCGCAAGTTTTACCTAATCGGCACGACATATATACATTATTCTGGTCATGCAGTACATCGGTTAATGAAATTTAAAGCCTGTTGACTAGAAGAGGATCATTAAGACTGCATGTACTGGATCCTCTCCACCATTAGTCAAGAGCATTCTGATCCCTCATGTAGAACTTCAACTCTTAATGTATATACACTGAAAGTCACACCTCTCGTTGTTTATATATCTTGGAACATTAAGTTGAAAGTTTGCAATTTACGTACAGTAAAGCAAGAGATTGTTTTTAAACTTAAGGGGCCTTTATGTGAACTTATATCTAAAGCACAAAAATTTATTTATTCATATCTTATAGAGTGCTGGTTAAGATAAGAGTTTATTTGGGTATTTAAAAGCTTGTTTGTACCCGCGTGAGAATAAACGACTACATTATTGGAAGTCTTCCAGGAGGTCGAACAGACTAGCAGTTTTGTTCCCTTGTGTATTCCTCCTGGCTAGTTGGGAGACTATTCCTCTTGACTAGTTGGGAGACTATTCCTCCTGGCTAGTTGGGAGACTATTCCTCCTGGCTAGTTGGGAGACTATTCCTCCTGGCTAGTTGGGAGACTATTCCTCCTGGCTAGTTGGGAGACTATTCCTCCTGGCTAGTTGGGAGACTATTCCTCCTGCCTAGTTGGAAGACTATTCCTCCTGGCTAGTTGGGAGACTATTCCTCCTGGCTAGTTGGGGGAAAAAGACTATTCCCCTTTCCTTGTGCTCAGCTTGGGGTGATCTTATATTCCTCTGGCTATTGGGAAGACTGACATCTTCATGGTAATGATGATCAACGTTTCGCCTATACGTGGAAACGTTCTCGAGAATCAAGACGCGTTCTGTGTGCTTGTGAGGTGGCTGGGTGGGTATATTCCATAACTCGTTTTGCGTGGTAATGACTGTCATCTTACATGGTAATGACTGTCATCTCACGTGGTAATGACTTTCATCTCACGTGGTAATGACTGTCATCTCACGTGGTAATGACTGTCATCTCACGTGGTAATGACTGTCATCTCACGTGGTAATGACTGTCATCTCACGTGGTAATGACTGTCATCTCACGTGGTAATGACTGTCATCTCACATGGTAAAGGCTGTCATCTCACATGGTAATGACTGTCATATCACATGGTAAAAGCTGTCATCTCACATGGTAATGACTGTCATCTCACATGGTAATGACTGTCATCTCACATGGTAATGACTGTCATCTCACATGGTAATGACTGTCATCTCACATGGTAATGACTGTTGTCTCACATGGTAATGACTGTCATCTCACATGGTAATGACTGTCATCTCACATGGTAATGACTGTCATCTCACATGGTAATGACTTGTCTCACATGGTAATGACTGTCATCTCACATGGTAATGACTGTCATCTCACATGGTAATGACTGTCATATCACATGGTAATGACTGTCATCTCACATGGTAATGACTGTCATCTCATATGGTAATGACTGTCATCTCACATGGTAATGACAGTTGTCTCACATGGTAATGACAGTTGTCTCACATGGTAATGACTGTCATCTGTCACGAGACAGAAAATCTCATCAATCCTATCAAGTGTGTGTGTGTGTGTGTGTGTGTGTGTGTGTATGACTGTGCAGTAACGATATCATCTGTTATCTCGTTGACATTTACCCCGTAAAGTATTGAGCTACAACACAAACTCTTATCACCCGTGACCAATTTACCACAGGTAATGGGGTGGAGGGAGGGGGGATTGGTGGGGGAAGGGAAAGGTGAGGGGAAAGGGAGAGTACTGAGAGAAAGGAATTGGGGGAGGGCTGCCTCATTGATTTTTTTTAAATAAATACGCCCCTCCATTAACTGCAATGAAAGAGATTAGAGTTAGCATAAACGACGAATAAAGTTGGTGACTTTCTCTCTCTCTCTCTCTCTCTCTCTCTCTCTCTCTCTCTTTATACAAAAATACGTATATATTTCTGCTAGCCGGCGACTGAAACCTTGTTATTTTAGGCCGCCTCGTGGGAAGCAAGTCAAAATTTATGACGCTCTAACCACTGGGCCATCAATCCAGTGGGTAGAACGTCGTCAAATTTTGACTTCCTTCCACGAGGCGGCCTAAAATAACACGGGTTTGTTAATTAAAATATTTTAATTTAATATATATATATATATATATATATATATATATATATATATATATATATATATATTATATATAATTTAAACGAAAATGTCCGGAGTATAGTGGTACCAACACTGTTATACATGTGTGAAGCATGGGATTTACACGTTACACCGAGGAGGAGGGCTGGAGGCAGTAGCGACGTCGTGTTTGAGGCAATGTGTAGTGTAAATATTATACAAAGAATTCCGAGCCGTGAGACTGGGTGTGGAGTTACCAAAATAATTTTTCATACGGCTGGAGAATTGAGATGGTTTGGACATCTAAAGAGGATGGTGGAAAATAGGATGATTTTGAGGGTGCATAAGTGTGGAGGGGCTGGAGGTGGGGGGTAAAGAAGGTTTTGTTTGGGCCTTGGACATCCAACAGGCTTTTGTGTGTTAGGAGTGAGGTAAGTGGTTGTCGTGATTTGACGTGCTTTTGGAGTGAGATCAAAGGCAGCAGTTAAGAAAGGATTCAAGGAATGGAGTTATCTGAACTTTAGTCGTGGAGGTGGGACGTACAGTGCCTGCCCTCTCAAGGAGGGGCTGGAGGCACAGTGCCTGCACTCTCAGGGAGGGGCTGGAGGTACAGTGCCTGCACTCTCAAGGAGGGGCTGGACGTACAGTGCCTGCCCTCTCAAGGAGGGCCTGGAGGCACAGTGCCTGCACTCTCAGGGAGGGGCTGGAGGTACAGTGCCTGCACTCTCAGGGAGGGGCTGGAGGTACAGTGCCTGCCCTCTCAAGGAGGGGCTGGAGGCACAGGACTTGCAATCTCAAGGAGGGGCTGGAGGCACAGTGCCTGCCCTCTCAAGGAGGGCTGGAGTACAGTGCCTGCCTCTCAGGAGGGCTGGAGTACAGTGCCTGCACTCTCAGGGAGGGCTGGAGGCACAGTGCCTGCATTCTCAGGGAGGGGCTGGAGGTACAGTGCCTGCACTCTCAGGGAGGGCTGGAGATACAGTGCCTGCACTCTCAGGGAGGGGCTGGAGGTACAGTGCCTGCACTCTCAGGGAGGGCTGGAGGTACAGTGCCTGCACACTCAGGGAGGCTGGAGGCACAGTGCCTGCACTCTCAGGGAGGCTGGAGGTACAGTGCCTGCACTCTCAGGGAGGGGCTGGAGGTACAGTGCCTGCACTCTCAGGGAGGGCTGGAGGTACAGTGCCTGCACTCTCAGGGAGGGGCTGGAGGTACAGTGCCTGCACTCTCAGGGAGGGGCTGGAGGTACAGTGCCTGCACTCTCAGGGAGGGGCTGGAGGTACAGTGCCTGCACTCTCAGGGAGGGCTGGAGGTACAGTGCCTGCACTCTCAGGAGGGCTGGAGGTACAGTGCCTGCACTCTCAGGAGGGGCTGGAGGTACAGTGCCTGCACTCTCAGGGAGGGCTGGAGGTACAGTGCCTGCACTCTCAGGAGGGCTGGAGGACAGTGCTGCCTCTCAGGAGGGGCTGGAGGACAGTGCCTGCCTCTCAAGGAGGGGCTGGAGGTACAGTGCCTGCCCTCTCAAGGAGGGCTGGAGGTACAGTGCCTGCACTCTCAGGAGAGGCTGGAGGTACAGTGCCTGCACTCTCAGGGAGGGCTGGAGGTACAGTGCCTGCACTCTCAGGAGGGCTGGAGGTACAGTGCCTGCACTTCAGGGAGGGCTGGAGGTACAGTGCCTGCACTCTCAGGGAGGGCTGGAGGTACAGTGCCTGCCCTCTCAGGGAGGGCTGGAGGTACAGTGCCTGCCCTCTCAGGAGGGGCTGGAGGTACAGTGCCTGCACTCTCAAGGAGGGCTGGAGGCACAGGACTTGCAATCTCAAGGAGGGCTGGAGGCACAGGACTTGCAATCTCAAGGAGGGGCTGGAGGCACAGTGCCTGCCCTCTCAAGGAGGGGCTGGAAGTACAGTGCCTGGACTCTCAAGGAGGGGCTGGAGGCACAGTGCCTGCCCTCTCAAGGAGGGGCTGGAAGTACAGTGCCTGCACTCTCAGGGAGGGGCTGGAGGTGAAGTGCCTGCACTCTCAGGGAGGAGCTGGAGGTACAGTGCCTACACTCTCAGGGAGGGGCTGGAGGCACAGTGCCTGCACTCTCAGGAGGGGCTGGAGGTACAGTGCCTGCACTCTCAGGAGGGGCTGGAGTACAGTGCCTGCACTCTCAGGAGGGCTGGAGGTACAGTGCCAGCACTCTCAGGGAGGGCTGGAGTACAGTGCCTGCACTCTCAGGGAAGGGCTGGAGGTACAGTGCCTGCACTCTCAGGAGGGTTGGAGGTACAGTGCCTGCCCTCTCAAGGAGGGCTGGAGGACAGTGCCTGCACTCTCAAGGAGGGCAAGAGGTACAGTGCCTGCACTCTCAGGGAGGGGCTGGAGGTACAGTGCCTGCACTCTCAGGAGGGGCTGGAGGCACAGTGCCTGCACTCTCAAGGAGGGGCTGGAGGTACAGTGCCTGCACTCTCAAGGAGGGGCTGGAGGCACAGTGCCTGCACTGTCAGGGAAGGGCTGGAGGTACAGTGCCTGCACTCTCAGGGAGGGGCTGGAGGTACAGTGCCTGCACTCTCAGGGAGGGGCTGGAGGTACAGTGCCTGCACTCTCAGGGAGGGGCTGGAGGTACAGTGCCTGCACTCTCAGGGAGGGGCTGGAGGTACAGTGCCTGCACTCTGAAGGAGGGGCTGGAGGTACAGTGCCTGCACTCTCAGGGAGGGGCTGGAGGTACAGTGCCTGCATTCTCAGGGAGGGGCTGGAGGTACAGTGCCTGCACTCTCAGGGAGGGGCTGGAGGCAGGGATGTAAAAGTTCACAGGGTCACCACCACTATTATGTCAACGCTTCTGGCAAGACAGTGATTGAATTAGTGACAGTGAAAGTGTTTTCTCTTTCGTGTCACCCTGTCAGTGAGACACGCTTCATATATTATATATATATATATATATATATATATATATATATATCTAGGTAGTAGGTTGGTAGACAGCAAACCGCCCAGGAAGGACTACCGTCCTGGCAAGTGAGTGTAAACGAAAGCCTGTATTTGTTTTACATGATGGTAGGATTGCTGGTGTCTTTTTCTGTCTCATAAACAGCAAGATTTCAGGTACGTCTTGCTACTTCTACTACACTTAGGTCACACTACACATTCATGTACAAGCATATATACACACACCCCTCTGGGTTTTCTTCTATTTTCTTACTAGTTCTTGTTCTTATTTCCTCTTATCTCTATGGGGAAGTGGAACAGAATTCTTCTCCGTAAGCTATGCGTGTCGTAAGAGGCGACTAAAATGCCGGGAGCAAAGGGCTAGTAACCCCTTCTCCTGTATATATTACTAAATGTAAAAGGTGAAACTTTCGTTTTCCTTTTGGACCACCGCCACCCTGCCTCGGTGGGAAAATGGCCGAATGTTGAAAGAATATAAAAAAAATAATATATATATATATATATATATATATATATATATATATATATATATATATATATATATATATATATAATTTTATATATATTATATATATATATAATATATATATATATAACAATTTTTTTCAAGAAAAAAAAAGACCACTTAGCAACAATATTAATTCCATAAAAGCTTCAGTAAGTAATATTAATAGTCTCAACATAAACTCACTCTACACACGCTGACTACACACTAATTACTGTACATAAATTTCCTTTTAAATTCCAAAATAAAATTATTTTGTTTTGGTTTGGGATTAAATGGGTGTTCATGGTGATGCAATATTGCTGGGGAAATAAATAATTTAATGTATAAAAATGTTTATGTTTGCGTGGTTCATGTTTGTGTATCAGCGTTCTCATTATCTACGATATTATCTTATTTATGAAGGGTTTTTATTATCCGTTCTCTCCCTTTCTCAGTATCTTTATTTGCGTGTAGATGAATGGTTCAGAGAACCGATAAGTTATAAATTAGACACATATGCAACATTTGGGTATCTTTATTGAGGAAACGTTTCGCCACACAGTGGCTTCATCAGTCCAATACAAAGTAGAAAGGTGTAAGGAGAGGAAGAGTTTGAGGTAATCAGTCCCTCGGTCTGGAGTCTATGTGTTCAGTCCATCAGTCTTGTAGAAATAACAGCATATGTCCGTATTGCTGTCTGAAAACAGCAACATCTTGTGATCTTAATACAAACGAATTCTTCAACACTTGTCCAACCTTTGGACGAAGACCTACTTCGACTAGTGGATGGTACCACTATGACCCCGCCTCCTGCTGCTTCACCTCACCTGACTACAGTATATAAGCAACCTCCATTGCCCTGTGTTGTATTTACTACAAGATTGATGGACTGAACACATCGACTCCAGGCCGAGGGACTGATTACCTCAAAACTCCTCCTCTCCTTACACCTTTCTACTTTGTATTGGACTGATGAAGCCACTGTGTGGCGAAACGTTTCCTCAATAAAGATACCCAAATGTTGCATATGTATCTAATTTATCTATATTTGCTTTGTGTTCTCTAAACGTTCGTTCGTCTGCATCTAACATTACTCGCCACGACGTATCTTCTCCGTTCTTTGCAAATATTTAGCTATCTTGTAACCCTACGTTCGTTCTGAGTTTGTTTCCTAAGGCTCGTAGCGTTCGCAATACATCACGGTTCGCAATACATCACGGTTCGCAATACATCACGGTTCAGCAACACATTGTTTTCCGCTGCCCAAGAGCTGGTTGTTATCTGATCGTAGTTACTCTCTGTCTTCCACCGAAGCCGCGTTCGTGTTGATATTCGAATCCTCAAATAAAGACGACACGATGCTGTTGCTGGTGCTTTTGTTATCGTCTCCTTTGACATGACGTTGTGGCTGGCGTCCGGTCAACGCCTGCACACGACGTTGTGGCTGGCGTCCGGTCAACGCCTGCACACGACGTTGTGGCTGGCGTCCGGTCAACGCCTGCACACGACGTTGTGGCTGGCGTCCGGTCAACGCCTGCATACGACGTTGTGGCTGGCGTCCTGTCAACGCCTGCACACGACGTTGTGGCTGGCGTCCGGTCAACGCCTGCACACGACGTTGTGGCTGGCGTCCGGTCAACGCCTGCACAAGAGGCTTCTTCTACCTGGTCTGGTCCCTCAGACCAGGTAGGTGGTCAGTCGCTCAATATGTAAGGCGGTGAGTGACGCAGCTGGTGCTGGCCAGCTCTGGCAGGAGGTGAAGCAGTATAGCAGGTTGAAGCAACAAGTATAGCAAGAGTAAGCAACAGGGATAACGGGAGGAAGCAACAGGTAGAGCAGAATACAGATGGTGCACCAGATAAGCATGACTAAGTGAGAGTGAGTTTCTCCATAATCAAGCGAGTGTGTAAATGATGTGTATGTATGTGTGTGTGTGTACGTGTGTGTGTGTACGTGTGTGTGTATGTACGTATGTGTATGTGTGTACTCACCTAGTTGTGGTTGCAGGGGTCGATTCACAGCTCCTGGCCCGCCTCTTCACTGGTCGCTACTGGTACTAGCGCTCCATGAGCTTTATCATACCTCTCCTTAAAGCTATGTATGGATCCTCCTCCACTATATCACTTTCCAGACTATTCCACTTCTGACAACTCTTGTGACTGAAGAAATACTTCTAACATCCCTGTGGTTCATCGAGTCTTCATCTTCCAACTGTGCCCCCCTTGTTGCTTGGTCCCACCTCTGGAGCATTCTGTCTCTGCCCACCTTGTCGATTCTTCTCCAGTATTTATATTCGTATTCCCTATCCTCATCTCTTGTCTTCCAACTGTGTTCAGGTCTATTTCCAACTGTAACCTCCTCGTGGGACCTCTGACCGCCTTCCACTCGGACCAGTCTTATATGTCAAATACCTTTGTCACTTTCTCTAGGATTTTCACTTTACATGCTTTTGCTAGGGTGTGGGTTCCAAACTGGCTCTGCATACTCCAGTATGGGCCTAACGTACACAGTGTACAGGGTCCTGAACGATTCTTTATTAAGATGTCGGAATGCTGTTCTTAGGTTTGCTAGGCGCCCGTATGTTGCAGCAGTTATTTGGTTGAATGTGCGCCTCAAGAGATGTGCCCGGTGTTTTACTCACCTCGAGATCCTTTTCCTTGAGTGAGGTTTGTAGGCTCTCGCCCCCTAGACTGTACTCCGTCTGCGGTCTTCTTTGCCCCTCCCCAATCTTCATGACTTTGCACTTGGTGGGGTTGAATTCAAGGAGCCAGTTGCTGGACCAGGCCTGCAGCCTGTCCAGATCCCTCTGTAGTTCTGCCTGGTCCTCGTGTGTGTGTGTGTGTGTGTGTGTATATATATATATGTGTGTGATATATATGTGTGTGTGTATATATATGTGTGTATGTATGTGTGTATGTATGTGTGGGTATGTCAGTTCATACTCACAAAAGAAGAATGAAGAGGAGTCTAAGAAAAAAACACTCTTCATTAACTTGTATTAATTAAAATATTCTTGCCTGGTGGTGCATCGTTGAAATGCAATGTTGCTGACCCTCGTGTAGACGACAGACCATGAACCAGGCAAACTAACCCAGCAACAAGATTTCTTCTAGACTTCAAACCCAGCAACAAAATACAGCCACAGTTAGAAAATTAACTCAGAAAACGTTTCGCCTTCACCGCAGGTTCCTCTTCTTTTCCGAAATGTTGTCTGATTAAAGTTGCCAACAACATCGTAAAGCTTCTGACATTTCGCAATATTTTCAACTTTCTTTTTAGGTTTTTCAAGCAGTTTTATGAACTTTCAACTTTTCCATTAAAATTAAGAGCCTTTTCGGTAATAAAAATGAGTAAAAGTTTTTAATCTTACAGACTTTAATGGCCTTATCATATTTAAACTGAAGTAAGATTAACCTACTGCTTGGTCAGCAAATCAACGGTATTCCCTTATTATTACTGTTACGGCGTTGATATGCCCAGTATTGCGTCCCCAGAATTTGGCCCAATGTATATATCTGTTTATATGTGATTGATGTATATTTCCATTTTCTATAATTTTATATTGCTGTTATTCTCGATAATAGCTAAATCGTTAATATCTTTCTTTATATTATTATTTGACCTATTTGACTTATATTTGACTTAGCTTTTATTTGAGTAGGATGTAACAATATATATTATGTTCATGTTTGTAGTAGCTGCCTTGGAGTTGGCAAACTACCGTTTATTACACTACGCTAGTTATACTGCCGGCGTCTAGTTGCTGGGAGGGAGTCACGTGATTCCACCTGAGGTGGGTGGCTGCTGCTCCTTCCTCGAGAGCACTACGCAGCTGGACATCGTTGTGTCAACACCTCTCTCCTGTCTCTACTTGTTTTCTCGCCATTTAGACTCTGTGTGGTAGAGTATGTGTTCGGTGGTGAGACGAAACATACTTCTCCGGACTCTGTGTAACTCTGTTCACAGAGGATAGACTAGACAGTGATTTCCGACGTTTTCTGGGTTGTGTGTCACATTGACACTCTGAGATAATTCAGGTCTCTAGCTACAGCTCCTGACCAAATTCGAGAAGGCATCTGTGCACCGCCACAGTTTGGGATTGTTTATGCTGAATCTAGCTTCAGTAGAAAGGGAGTTTTGTGACTGTTTTGGAGGATCTATTGATGGTCCCCAGTTAGGGTCGATTTTCTATCTCCTGGTTCCTGACGCTGTGTTGCTGCTGCTTGTTATTTTGCTGTTGCGAATTGGTCATGTTCTGATTGTCAGTTTGTTAGAGAAGCTAGCTTATGAGAAGTTCAGTCGGACACTGGTTGAGTCGAGTCTTAAGAGCTGCCTGGAGCACACTCACACACATTTATTCTTATTTGCATATAACTGTATTATTGTACTTACTGACATTGTACCTGATGGTACTTCAGAGTCATTTGGATATGTGTGCCCTCAGCACAGCCTTATGGTATATGAGAGCAGTGTAGGAGCTAACCTCCTAATGCATTACTTAATGAACATCCTGATCATATGTACATTTATTTACTTTGAAACCCTAGACACTAACTTTGTTAATAAACATATTAAATCTTATGCTTTGGTTAGTACCCTACCGGTTGTAATCCTCATGGAGACTATTGAATATATCGGATAACTGGACCAGGATACTGACTTTGTTGCAAAAGCCCAGTAACAGGCTGGATGCTAGAAGGGCTATCCTTTCTAGTGTTCACTGGAGATGTCTATTACTAAAAGATATCGTGCCATTTTATAACATCCATGTAAACAGTCGGGAGTGCCGTTGTCGTCTTGAGGATCAACAGTCGGGAGTGCCGTTGTCGTCTTGAGGATCAACAGTCGGGAGTGCCGTTGTCGTCTTGAGGATCAACAGTCGGGAGTGCCGTTGTCGTCTTGAGACAAATCATCCGTGTCGTCTTGAGGATAATCAGACGTCGAGGAAGTAGTCCGTTGTCGTCTTGAGGATCAACAGTCGGGAGTGCCGTTGTCGTCTTGAGGATCAACAGTCTGGAGTGCCGTTGTCGTCTTGAGAACAAATCATCCCAGCTGACAGCCATCCCAACGTGAATGAGACCTACTTGGATCTCTCAGCTATAATCTACACGGGACCATACGTCTGTCAAGATCTTGCACTGAGGAAACTCGACCCGCAGACAGCTCTCAGCTGATAAACAATCTAGACATAAACAATCAACACTCGACCATACACAATCAACACCCGACCTTACAGTCTTACCCAGAGTTCTTTGGAGAAAACCCCGAGGTAAGGTAGTCCGTGTGTTTTCAGAAGACCTTAGAGTGTTCTGACAGGTGGATATTTATGTTTGCTGTGTGAGTGGTCCAAGACCAAGCCACGGGACAGTGGTCCCGTGGCTTGGTCTTGGTCTCCTGAGCAGTGCCACACTGGATATTGCCCCACACCTGACAATGCCACAGTGCCACCGTGGGCAGCGCCACCCTGGGTAGGTGTGACAACACACACCAGGCGGCCTCCTTCACACAAATAATGAACCGCAGAAACACAAACACGAGGAGAGAAGTGAAGGGAAAACAAATACCTGGTTTAAAGCCGAGGAGAGAGAGCTGATGGAAGAGAGCAAAGGGGACAGAGCAGAGAGAGAGAGAGAACAGAGCAGAGGGAGAGGAGGAAGAAATTATGAGTTGGGAAAGTAGTAGATGCTGCTAGCATTCATCTCACTCCCACGAAGAAAAAAAGAAATGGACAGGAGGCCTACTGGCTCTTGCTACACCAAATATCATTAATTTTATCTGTACGAATGAGTAAATATTTGATACGTTCGACTGTTTACTGTAGACCAAGACTAAACACCTTTTGTTTTTGTATAAGAACATAAGAAAGGAGGAACACTGCAGCAGGCTTGTTGGCCCTTACTAGGCAGGTCCTTCACATTCCATCCCACTAACAGAATATTTGTTCAACCTAATTTTCAATGCTACCCAAGAAATAAGCTTTGATAATTTTATTTACTCGTGTGCAATTCCCACTCAAATCCAACCCCTTTTCACTCATGAATTTATCCAACCTAAATTTAAACTACCCAAGGTCTAGCTTCAATAACCCTACTAGGCAGACTGTTCCACTCATCAACTACCCTATTTCCAAACCAATACTTTCCTATATCCTTTCTAAATCTAAACTTATCTAACCTGAATCCATTATTGCGGGTTCTCTCTTGGAGAGATATCCTCAAGACCTTATTTATATCCCCTTTGTTAATAACCATTTTCCACTTGTATACCTCGATCATGTCTCCCCTCATTCTACGTCTTACGAGTGAATGTAATTTAAGGGTCTTCAATCTTTCTTCGTAAGGAAGATTTCTAATGCTATGTATTAATTTAGTCATTCTACGCTGAATGTTTTCTAACGAATTTATGTCCATTCTGTAATATGGAGACCAAAACTGAACTGCGTAATCTAGGTGAGGCCTTACTAATGATGTATAAAGCTGTAATATAACCTCTGAACTTCTGTTGCTAACACTTCTTGATATAAATCCCAGTAATCTGTTTGCCTTATTACGTACGCTTAGGCATTGCTGTCTTGGTTTAAGGTTGCTGCTTACCATCACCCCCAAGTCCTTCTCGCAATCTGTATGGCTAAGTTGTTCTACGTTATTTAACTTATAAGTGCTTGGGTTATGGACACTTCCGAGCTTCAGAACCTTGCACTTATCTACATTGAACTGCATCTGCCACTTTTCTGACCACGAATTAAGTTTGTCTAAATCTTCCTGAAGTTCTATGACATCTATGTTTGAATCAATTATCCTACCTATCTTCGTGTCGTCGGCGAATTTGCTCATATCACTAGTAATTCCCTCGTCAAGGTCATTGATATATATTATAAACAACAATGGGCCTAAGACTGATCCCTGTGGAACACCACTTGTTACAAGTCCCCATTCGGATTTAACCCCATTTATGCACACTCTCTGCTTCCTATTGGTGAGCCATGACTCGATCCATGACAGCACTTTTCCCCCAATGCCATGAGCTGCCACTTTAACAGTCTCTGGTGCGGTACTCTATCAAAAGCCTTACTAAAGTCTAAATAAACAATATCGAATTCTTTATCGTGATCAACAGCCTCAAAAGCTTTACTGAAGAAGGTTAATAAATTAGATAGGCAGGAACGGCCCCTCGTGAATCCATGCTGAGTATCATTAATCAAATTATGGTTATATAGATGGTTTCTAATAATATCAGCTATAATTGACTCTAGTAATTTGCCTACAATTGAGGTCAGGCTTATTGGGCGGTAATTTGACGGTAGTGACTTGTCCCCTGCTTTAAAAATAGGAATTACATTAGCCATCTTCCACATATCAGACACTACACCTGTTTGAAGAGATAAATTAAAAATGTTAGATAATGGTTCACAGAGTTCCATTTTGCATTCCTTAAGAACCCTTGCAAAAAGCTCATCAGGACCCAGCGATTTATTTTGTTTCAGTCGGTCTAGTTGTTTCATAACCATTTCGCTAGTGACTGTGATATTACGTAATTTATCTTCTTCTGGGCCTCTGTAAAAATTAATTACTGGGATATTATTAGTGTCTTCCTGTGTGAAAACCGAGAGAAAATAATTATTAAAAATAGAGCACATATCATTCTCCTTGTCAGTAAGATGCCCAGAGTTATTTTTAAGGGGACCTATCTTATCCCTAACTTTTGTTCTATAAACCTGGAAAAACTTTTTGGGTTAGTTTTTGAATCCCTAGCAACTTTAATTTCATAGTCCCGTTTAGCTTTTCTTATCCCCTTTTTAACGTCCCTCTTAATGTCAGTATACTGATTTATAAGATGACCCTCACCTCTCTTTATGCGCCTATAAATTCCTTTCTTCTGCCCTAAAAGATACTTGAGCCTATTATTCATCCATTTTGGGTCATTTCTATTTGATCTAATTTCTTTATATGGGATAAATGTTCTTTGGGCAACCTGTATAGTGTTAAGAAAACTGTCATATTGATACCTCTCTTCGTCACCCCAGTCCACAGTTGATAAGTGTTCTCTAAGTCCATTATAATCTGCTAAGCGAAAATCTGGGACCGTTACTGAATTATCCCTACTATCATACATCCATTCAATGCTAAAGGTAATTGACTTGTGGTCGCTTGAGCCGAGTTCCTCTGTAATTTCTAAATTATTAACAAGGGTTTCCTTGCTTGCCAGAACCAAGTCAAGTAGGTTATTTCCCTTGTAGGTTCTGTCACAAACTGCTTCAGAAAGCAATCCTGAACTACTTCTAAAAAGTCGTTAGATTCTAAATTTCCTGTCAAGAAATTCCAATTAATCTGACTAAAGTTAAAGTCCCCTAGAATTACTACGTTATCGTGCCTTGTGGCCTTAACAATTTCCTCCCAAAGTAGTCTCCCTTGTTCACTAAGTTTGGAGGACGGTAAATCACGCCTAAAATCAATTTTTCACACCCCTCTGAAAATTCTATCCAGACAGACTCTGTATGTGTTATTTCAGAATTTATACCCGTTTTTATGCAACAATTTAAATGATCACGGACATAGAGTGCCACCCCACCCCCCTTCCCGATACTTCTGTCTACTTGGAACAATTTAAAACCCTGAATGTGACATTCGGCAGGCATGTCCCGATTTTTCATATTAAACCATGTCTCAGTTATTGCAAAAAACATCAGTATTACCCGTACTTGCAACTAATCTCAACTCGTCCATCTTATTCCTAGCACTACGACTATTGGTGTAATATACATTTAAAGACCCTCCTTTCTCTTTACCCTTCCTGCTCATTTCTGTTTTTCCACTATACCTATTACTGTCCTTGTCACCTAGTGCCACTGGCTTTCCAATACCCACCTTATTTTGCCTATTACTAGTTCCCCTAGAATTTATAACATTACTACACTGGGACTTCACTGTTTTCCCCCATAACCCATACCACTAACTTTTTCTAGTTTAAAGCCACAACAGCTCCCTCCACTGCTGACCTATAGCTGCTAATCAGCTCCTCACTCCTACGTCTGCCAACATCGTTGCCTCCAGCACTGAGACAGATAATAGGATTGCTCCCATTACCTCTCATGATGTCGTCCAGACGGCTAACAATATCCTTCATCCCAGCCCCAGGATAACACACCCTCTGCCTCCTATTCCTATCCTTAAGACAAAATTCCCTATCCATAAACTTAATCTGACTGTCCCAACTAAAACAATGTTCTTACCTCGACTGGCGGTGTGCATGACGTTCTCGACGGTCTTTGTAGAGATGGTCTTCGCTGGGATGTCTTCACATTCGTCTGATAACAAGGAAAAAGAGTTGCTGGTTTTCACAGCAGTCTCCTGGACCTTCTTCAACTTCAGCTTCGTCCCTTCAGATTCGACTAGCATCCATTCGTTTGTCTGATCATCGGCGACATTGTTCCGGGAATAATCCTTGCATATACCCTTCAAACGTTGAATCTCTCTTCTAGCTTCCGTTAATTCCGCCTTAAGTTGGAGATATAGCTGCTCGTAGTCGAGGGAAACCATCATCCAATCTCAGGTAGCTAATAACGGAAGCACAGTAGAAACGTCTTCACCGAGCAAAGATGGTTCAGTCCACAGAGAGTACACAAGACACGTCTTCACTGAGTTAAGTCAGGTCCACCACTCAACGGTAATCTGTTTGCCTTATTACGTACGCTTATACATTGCTGTCTTGGTTTAAGGTTGCTGCTTACCATAACCCCCAAGTCCTTTTCGCAATCTGAATGGCTAAGTTCTACGTTATTTAACTTATAAGTGCTAGGGTTATGGACACTCCCTAGCTTCAGAACCTTGCATTTATCCACATTGAACTGCATTTGCCACTTTTCGGACCATAAATTTTGTCTAAATCCTCCTGAAGTTCCCTGACATCTGCGTTTGAATCAATTATCCTACCTATCTTCGTGTCGTCGGCGAATTTGCTCATATCACTAGTAATTCCCTCGTCAAGATCATTGATATATATTATAAACAACAACGGGCCTAAGACTGATCCCTGTGGAACACCACTTGTTACAGATCCCCATTCGGATTTAACCCCATTAATGCACACTCTCTGCTTCCTGTTCGTGAGCCATGACTCGATCCATGACAACAATTTTTCCCCAATGCCATGAGCTGCAACTTTGTTTAATAGTCTCTGGTGCAACAGTAGTAACGGCAGCCGGAGAAGCAACAGCAGCAACGGCAGCCGGAGAAGCAACAGAGCAACGCAGCCGGAGAAGCAACAGCAGCAACGGCAGCCGGAGAAGCAACAGCAGCCGGAGAAGCAACAGTAGCAACGGCAGCTGGAGAAGCAACACCAGCAACGGCAGCCGGAGAAGCAACAGCAGCAACGGCAGCCGGAGAAGCAACACAGCCGGAGAAGCAACAGTAGCAACGGCAGCCGGAGAAGCAACAGCAGCAACGGCAGCCGGAGAAGCAACAGCAGCAACGGCAGCCGGAGAAGCAACAGCAGCAACGGCAGCCGGAGAAGCAACAGCAGCCGGAGAAGCAACAGTAGCAACGACAGCCGGAGAAGTAACAGTTGCAACGACAGCCGGAGAAGCAACAGTAGCAACGGCAGCCGGAGAAGCAACAGCAGCAACGGCAGCCGGAGAAGCAAGCAGCAACGACAGCCGGAGAAGCAACAGCAGCAACGGCAGCCGGAGAAGCAACAGTAGCAACGACAGCCGGAGAAGCAACAGTAGCAACGGCAGCCGGAGAAGCAACAGCAGCAACGGCAGCCGGAGAAGCAACAGCAGCAACGACAGCCGGAGAAGCAACAGCAGCCGGAGAAGCAACAGCAGCAACGACAGCCGGAGAAGCAACAGCAGCAACGACAGCCGGAGAAGCAACAGCAGCAACGACAGCCGGAGAAGCAACAGCAGCAACGACAGCCGGAGAAGCAACAGCAGCAACGGCAGCCGGAGAAGCAACAGCAGCAACGGCAGCCGGAGAAGCAACAGCAGCAACGACAGCCGGAGGCAAGCAACGGGAGCAGGCAACGGACAGCCGGAGAAGCAACAGAGCAACGACAGCCGGAGAAGCAACAGCAGCAACGCAGCCGGAGAAGCAACAGGAGCAAGGCAGCCGGAGAAGCAACAGCAGCAACGCAGCCGAGAAGCAACGCAGAACGACAGCCGGAGATGAACAGGCAGTGACCGAGAATGAGCATTCAAGGTCGCCAAGAGGCATCAGAGTGACATGTCCGGAGATGAAAGCAGTGAGAGAAGGCATGTCACGGGATGAAGAGGCAGTGAGAGGTGAGGCATGTCACGGGATGAACAGGCAGTGAGAGGTGAGGCATGTCACGGGATGAACAGGCAGTGAGAGGTGAGGCATGTCACGGGATAAAGAGGCAGTGAGAGGTGAGGCATGTCACGGGATGAAGAGGCAGTGAGAGGTGAGGCATGTCACGGGATGAAGAGGCTGTGAGAGGTGAGGCATGTCACGGGATGAAGAGGCAGTGAGAGGTGAGGCATGTCACGGGATGAAGAGGCAGTGAGAGGTGAGGCATGTCACGGGATGAAGAGGCAGTGAGAGGTGAGGCATGTCACGGGATGAAGAGGCAGTGAGAGGTGAGGCATGTCACGGGATGAAGAGGCAGTGAGAGGTGAGGCATAGTGCAAGGGATGAAGAGGCAGTGAGAGGTGAGGCATGTCCGGAATGAAAGAGCTTGAGAGGTGAGGCATGTCACGGGATGAAGAAGGCTGTGAGAGGTGAGGCATGTGTGAAAGGGTGAAGTAAAAGCTAG
>WNWK01001412.1:165000-210000 GCA_009830355.1 Cherax destructor
ACCCAGTTAAGGGCAAGCGCCGTGTTAACAGCAGGAACCTCATTAATGGTGGCAAGAGCCGTGTTAAGGGTGGCAGGAACCTCATTAATGGTGGCAGGAACCTCATTAATGGTGGCAAGAGCCGTGTTAATGGGGTCGACACGGCCGCGGCATTCAGTTCCATGCCTGGCAATCCCACCCGACAGACTATAGTGTTACCCAGCTAACTACAATCCTGCGTGATGGAATGTGACAGGGAAATGTGGGCAGCTTTGCTCTCACTCATATGGAATAGAGTAGCAGTACAATGCTGATACATCCGATTTTTTTGTTAGATTAAAAAAAGGCTGTAAGAGGTGTTTGTACTCGACGTGAAGTACTGATTTGCTCACTAATAAGTCAGTTTGATGAGAAATTTCTCACCATTTGTCTAAGAAAAACAGTTTGATACTCATCTATCTAAAAGCATTGCTTCTTTATCAACGAAGCAGAAAAGAACTTAGTTGAGAGTTGAACCTACGTGTAAACTAAACAAAAAACTTGTGGGTTTTAACCAGTGAAGAATTAAGCAAAGTGGTGTGTGGGTTTTTTTTTACGAAATTGTTAAACTCTTAGCTAAATCTAGAGTTTAAACATTGCTGGCTACGGGCCTTCACCTGCAGAGTGCTTCTGTCAACATTGCAATATTAACGAGCAATCGCGGGCACTCGCTGCAATAAACTATCCTGAATATTCACTCGACATTTTTAAAGCCTCAAGAAGCACCGTGAGCTACCGAGATATATTTCTGGCAACAATCATAGCCTCTGGCAGCCAATTTGGAATCGTGTGTCCGGAGCGTCGCTAAGGACTAAGGACTCGTTCTCCCAACGAGTCCCTCAATCCCCAACGCTGAAGCTCCAGCCAACACACGACGTACAGATTCGAACGCTCCGACGGCCGCCCTCCAGAGACCAGCTGTTTGGGGGAAAAGTCATCAGTGTCATCGTTAGGCGCTTTCGTGCGGTCACACGTACATCATTGGAGAAAGGATGTTGTTTCCTCCTATACTGTGAGGCCCTCTTCAGCAGAGGGCAGGTTCAGCGTGAGAACCTCTTCAGTTGATGCTTCAGCATTTGTTCAAAATTCACAGTCCAAGTTTTATTCACTGTTTGTGGATGTGTTAATGTAAGGGTAACTAGCTTGTTGGATCTCTCGGCTGTTGTCTGGATCTATCAGCTGCTGCTGCTATGTGTGTGTGTGTGTGTGTGTGTGTGTGTGTGTGTGTGTGTGTTCGTGTGTGTTGAGCCCCAGTTCTTGCCCCCGTCTCTTAACCTGCTGCTGCAGTCGTTGCTGGCTCTTGGTCTCTAGAAACACTGTTTATCACTATTTTCTGGCAAGAAACTAGGCCAGGTTACGAGATCCCAACAACAGCTGATCCTGGAGTCTACCTGGAGGGTGTTCCTGGGATCAACGCCCCAGCGGCCCGGTCCATGACCCACCAGGGGCCTGGTCAGGGACGGGGCAGCGGGGGCATAGATTCCAGGAATACCCTCCAGGTAGACTCCAGGATCAGCTGCTGTTGGGATCTCGTAACCTGGCCTAGTTTCTTGCCAGAAAATACTGATAAACAGTGTTTCTAGAGGGTCAAGAGCTGAGACTCAACCCTCACACACACACTACATAATTTAGGAGACGGCTTTAAACACTCACTAATTGGCACTTGTCACCGAATAAAATTTGAGTTGAAGATAAAAGTTAATATTTATAGTTGTTGGCTCTAGTGTTGGAGAAAGATGCTAGGCACCAGTGCTGGAGGCGGGTGCCAGAAAAGTGTTGGAGGAGGGTGCCAGACAAGTGTTGGAGGAGGGTGCCAGACAAGTGTTGAAGAGAACATTAGACGTATGTGTGTGTTTTTTTTTATACTTCTTCTTGGAGGAGTAGATCAATGCTGGTGTTGCCACATTCAGTCTTTGTAATGTTTACAAAGGTTCCAGAGGTGGAAGAACTCGCTCCTCCATCGTAAATACCAGTCCAGGTGTCTACCACTATTTTTTTTTTTCTAATAATTTTTCCTCTTGTGGTTGTAAGTAAATTTACGAGTGTACTTCCTCTCAAGTCTTCTTCCATCACTCACAGGTGGCACCAGACAGCTGGTATCCACCACCTTGCAGTCATCACTTGGCACCCAGAGGCTTGTACTTAACCCCTTAGCACCCAGCAGCTGGCACCTGCCATCTGTCACCCAGCATCCCTTCTTCCTCACATCCTCAGCATCATCTTTCCCCTTATTGCATTTATATCTCTCCCCCTCATCACCCTTCTAATTATTGCTCTTCCTGTGTCCTGTTCTTCGAGACACCCTAGCGTAGCGTTTCCTGGCGACTCACTACGCTTTCACAGTAAGTTTATTTAGGCACAGTACACCTAAGTACTATTATATGTAAATTACATAGGATAACCCTAAAAGTCAGACAAAGTGACTTCCATTCATACCCACACAAAACCTGAAACCATCATAAATATATGAAGAGAGAACCCTGGACAACACCCAGGGTCAGGCAGCCAACACCGAGGTTTTCTCACCCAGGGTTCAGGCAGCCAACACTTTTTACCAGAACGTTTCTCAGCAAGAGTTCTCACCAGCGCACAACACCGAGGTTTCTCACCCAGGTTAGGCAGCCAAACCGGTTCTCCAGGGTTCAGGCAGCCAACACCCAGGTTTTCTCACCCAGGGTTCAGGCAGCCAACACCGAGGTTTTCTCACCCAGGGTTCAGGCAGCCAACACCGAGGTTTTCGCATCCAAGTCGCAAAACTAGAGACTAAATGATGGTGGGCTCAGGAAAACTCAGAGTGTCGACGTTAGGAGATTAGCGTTACTACCTGCCCAGCTGCCGTGACCTCACGACGCAGAGATTAGCGTTGCTACCTGCCCAGCTGCCGTGACCTCACGACGCAGAGATTAGCGTTGCTACCTGCCCAGCTGCCGTCACCTCACGACGCAGAGATTAGCGTTACTACCTGCCCAGCTGCCGTCACCTCACGACGCAGAGATTAGCGTTGCTACCTGCCCAGCTGCCGTCACCTCACGACGCAGAGATTAGCATTACTACCTGCCCAGCTACCGTGACCTCACGACGCAGAGATTAGCGTTGCTACCTGCCCAGCTACCGTGACCTCACGACGCAGAGATTAGCGTTACTACCTGCCCAGCTACCGTCACCTCACGACGCAGAGATTACTACTCGTTACGGCGGATCCTCAGTGTTAATGCTTAACTCTAAATACGTTGAATGTTTATGAACTTACGTAAATTGTTGAGTAAACAGGAACACAATTCTACATTATTGTATTTAGCGCCCCGCAAGAGTATTTATAATGATTTGTGTTGAATTTATGCTAAGGCACTGCAAATTATAGTGTGGCACTGCAGTTTACACTGTGGCACTACAATTCATCCAATTTTACATACACAAATAAGGTTAAGCTTTGTGGGGCTGCCCTCGTGGGTTGGGTCTTCCCTTCACTGTGGGTCCGTCCTCGTGGGTTGGGTTTTTCCTCCACCGTGAGTCTGTTCTCGTGGGCTGAGTCTGTACATAGACACAGTAATTCCTATTTAAAGTATTCTTAACTGGTGTTGAACACGTTATGTGAATACTTAATGACTCGTGTAGTCGACAGGATTAAAACTCCGTTAACCTACCAACCAATACGGAAGCCAGAAATTAAACAAAGAATAAACCATGCATATATTGTCTATCTTTACTTCTATTTTATATTTGACGTCTAATATTAAAAAGAATTACTAGACAATCATGCGAGTTACATGACAAAAACAATCAATGTGTTTATATTAAAAATATTTGACTCACGCTTCAGCGCCAAGCAACAAAACCTAAAAGAAAACACTTTAATGCCGAGATAAACATTACAATTTGTAAACAGTGTTTAGGTTAATGTTAAAAATATTTGACTAACGCTACAATTTAAAAGGAGAAGCTTCAGCGCCAGACAAGAGAACTTAAATTGTCTCGACTTTAAAAGGCAAGGGCTTCATTTGTCAACTCTAAATTTGCGGCAAAATTGCACAATAATGTACGTATTATGGAGGAGTTAAGAGTATCTCTTTGAAGTAACTGTCTCTCTCACCCAGAGGGATTAAATCGGTATAATTAATCTTTCTGATTTATGCTGGGTTTGGGGCAGGAGATGAGTGTAAGTGTTCCGAGGAGAGACTTAAACGTCTAAGATGGTGTGTGATGCTTTGTGAAGACAAGAGACGGTAGAAGGAAATGTCTGTAGGTGTGTCTTGGCTAGATGGAGGTGATGTAATAGTTCACTGTACCCGACTTGCGTAGCTCACCACACCTGACGTCAAACTGCACCATAATATTCACTGTCATCACCACTACAGTGCTTCCCTACCCTCATACCCCATCACCACCTCTTCACTCTGTCCACAGATATATCATGACATCCAAATTCTTCTTTCCCCTCTCTTTCCTCTGTATGATTTCTCTTACCCCTCTACCCTCTGAGATGAAGGTTATATCTTCATAAAAATCCTTTATCTACTGTGCATGAGATAAGCTATCCTGAGAGATGGTAATTCCCAGGTGTTAGTAACTCCAGTTCTGCTGGAGGGAAGCCTTTGAAGCTGTCGTAGCTGATGAACCTTTAATGGAATACTTGACGGAATCCTCATATTTATATGTATCTAATCATAGCCATATTTTTTAAATGGGTGGACCGGTAAGCCAGTGGAAGGCCTCTGTCAGATAACCAAAAGCTCCAGCGGAGGATCATTATATGACTAAGACCCGCGTCAGGAAACACTTGCCCTGTTTCCTAACTAACCTTACCTAACCTAACGTCATCGCCCCACTGAAGTCCTCCAGCTCAGGCTGACAGATCTCAACACTGTATATGTGACCCGTCATGTGTTGCAATATGACGTTGTATATGTGACCCGTCCTGTGTTGCAATATGACGGTGTATATGTGACCCGTCCTGTGATGCAATATGACGGTGTATATGTGACCCGTCCTGTGATGCAATATGACGGTGTATATGTGACCCGTCCTGTGATGCAATATGACGGTGTATATGTGACCCGTCCTGTGTTGCAATATTACGGTGTATATGTGACCCGTCCTGTGTTGCAATATGACGGTGTATATGTGACCCGTCCTGTGTTGCAATATGACGGTGTATATGTGACCCGTCCTGTGATGCAATATGACGGTGTATATGTGACCCGTCATGTGTTGCAATATGACGGTGTATATGTGACCCGTCCTGTGTTGCAATATGACGGTGTATATGTGACCCGTCCTGTGTTGCAATATGACGGGGAAACATTGCTAGCATCTGTTTCTGCTAAGGAAATATTTCATGGTGTAGTTGCACACTGCTCAGGCATCCAATTTTATTGCAAAGCATCATGACTATCATTACAATCAACGCTGGGATGGACGATTAGCAGACAGAGGCTCGAGCCTCCACTCCTTCCACTGAATTACCAACACGGGTTTAGCGCCTCATAAAATAGAACGAAACGGACTTTCGAAGACTGAAGGAGACTAGCATGGCGAGAAAATATAAGTATAATAATAACAATAATAGAAAGTAGGAAATAGGAATTATAGGTATGTATGTGTGTAGTGCTCACCTAGTTGTGGTTGCAGGGGTCGAGTGTGTGTTTGTTTGTACACTTATCTATATTCACCTATATGTGGTTACAGGGGTCGAGTCACAGTGCCTGCGAGTGTTTTGCACACAGGTGGTATGTTTACATACAGGATGAAGCTCTTTGCACTAGCTGCCTCGTGTAAACTCTGTAAATGAATGCTCCATTGTCTCCCTCACATTTTAACTGCTGGTCTTATATTGTCGACCAGGTCTTCCCTACACACAATAGGCAAGTATTGCGGAAAGAGTAAGACTAAATACGCACACGTCCTCTCAAGAACTTGTGTCACTTGTTCCTCGTCTGCTGGGCCCACTAGGCCCACCACTTTGGTCAATACATCCTTGGGAAGTGGCGGGAGGCATGGGTTTGTCATGGAGTGAGCCTGATACAGCAGCCGTCGCCTCAGCATCCAGTCTTTCAATACCCGGGACACACGCATGTCTTGTGTGCACCAAGACAACTCCAGGTTCGTGCACTGGGCGTGGAGAGGAGTCTATAACTGTCTACCATTAATATTGGTGCTTTCACCAAGAATGCCAGTCTGGACTTCACGTGGGGTAATTCTGCTTTCACGTTAACAATTTTCCACGTGCGTCAATCCTGTACGTGCGCCAGTCCCCATCCAAGTGGGCCAATCCTTCACGTGGGCCAATCCTTCACGTGGGCCAATCCTTTTTCAAGAATTTCAGAAAATGGTCAAGTTTGCCCTACTTCCATCTAGCTTATTTTAATTTTCTAGTCTTGGCTCGACTTATACACCATATTTCTCTACAGTTTATTGGTCCAGAAGAGTTTATATTGGATTTCTGTACGAGAGAAAGGAATAGCGAATTGAGATAGGCAAGGAGGCGGAAGAGAAGGGAAGGGGATAGGAAGAGAGGGGGAAGAGAGAGGAGGAAGGGACATCATGGTGCCGGGGCTAGAGTGATTGACATCAGTGAGCTAGCTGGCGGACATCCTCACTGCCTCACCTTCCTGGTCCTCTCTCTCTCGCTCTCTCTTACCACTGCTTATATCTCAGTGGCGCAGCGTTCGGCTCAAAAACACCCGGGTTCGACTCCTGTGAGAAACGAATGGGCAAGACGCCTCACACTGCCTGTTTAACTAAGTACCTGGGTATTAAGCGGCTATTGTGGACATCATACTGAAAGGACAAAGACCTCTAAAGACATAAGCCACAGTGCTTAGCTTTATTGGATTATCCTGGATTGATCACCCTCCTGGGTTAATAAGCCTCCGTTGATAGGTTGGTTAATAGAGTTTAAATCCTAGCGATTATACGAGGGTCATTAAGGCTGTGAGTGACCTGGTCATAGCTAGAAACGGAATATTTTAACACCTAAATTAGGGATTACAATGAACTCTCAGCGTATATACACAGACATACGTCCCTGTGTGTGTGTGCGTGTCGTGCCGAATAAGTAAAACTTGCTAATTTAGCTTAAATAGCAATGCTCTTCTTGCCGAATAAGGGAAGCGAAAATTTGTATATGCAATAATTTCTCAAAAAATCATTCTGAACCTAACGAAAAAAAAAAATATTTCATTGAATTTGGTTATTAAATTATTGTAAACTTATCTAAAATATATTTAGTTGGATTAGGCTAAATTAAACTGCGCTTGTTATAATAAGGTTAGGTAAGTTTCCTAAGGTTCTTTTGGTACAAAATCATTAAATTTTATATTAACAATTGAAAAAAATATATCTTTAAATGTATAAGATAAAATTTTAGATGGGACTTAATTTTGAGTCTTGCTAGTTGACCAATTTTACCTATTCGGCATGCATATATATATATATATATATATATATATATATATATTATATATAAAATCTTGCATTCCGGCCGAGGTTAATACTCTTCCCGGGTTACTAAGTCTTACCACACCCCTCCACCAGGACTTCCACAGGGTCATGTCTTGGGTCTCTGCTGTTCTTGTGTTTAGCAAATGATACGTCAGTCAGTGTCACAGATAATCTTATTGCACACTGATGACACTGACCTCTTAGTGTCAGCTTAAGGGTCAGAGGGCATAGATAATATGTTATGATTAACCTCTGAGGGCCATTGAACATTGTGCTAGAGTGTGTCAGGTCAAAGGTCAGGGACGCGTTTACAAATTTAATGTTTTTAATGAAAAGCATTACAAATATAATGAAAATTATAACTGTAACGTTTACAATGAATCATTTCGTAATTTGCAACTGTGTATTACACAAACTCACCTTAGTAACTGATATCTTAATAAACTTGATGTTACTTAAGATCAAACAAGAAAAAGTCTTCGTAAGAGATGAGTGAGAGATGAATATTATACACGAACGAGTCTTCGTGACAGATAAGTGAGAGATGAATATTCTCAGGACGAATTAATTGATCACTCTGATAATATACTATTAACCAACTTACTCATAGTTAATAAATATATTAGTCCCGTACTTATAAACAGTGGACATAACTAATATTATTCAAAATACCTCGGAGGTGATTGAATTAGGCAACAAGACACAAGTGCAACTAATGTGGTATTTTATTGTGGCAACGTTTCGCTCTCCAGGAGCTTTGTCAAGCTCATGGAGAGCGAAACGTTGCCATATTAAAATGCCGCATTAGTTGCACTTGTATCTAACATATTGTGGGTAATTCTACCAACATTATTACACAGGTTAAATTAGCGAGACCCGGTGGACGTACAACATTACAATGAACAACTGAATTGAAAGTATACAGAAGACTATTTATATTTGTATATATATGTGTGTGTGTGTGTGTTTAGCTCAAGGACTGGTGTGGGGGTTGATACCATGTCCTCTTAATTTCAAAGCGGACGCGCTGTTGCAGTTATCCAGCGGCTTGAGCACTCTGGGTCCAGGAGCTTTAATGTATTTCTTAAGGTATAATAACAATAGACCATGCCATGGTCTTCAGAGATCTGAATAAAAATCTTTCTACTGCATAATGTACGCGGAGATCGTCACAAAGATTGGTTAGAGTTCAGGTATGGCTGGAAAAAAAGGGAAAATGTGAATCACCGACCTCGCTCAAGTCTGCTGCGTGGGTCGGAAAGGACCTCCCACTGATACATCTCTCAGGAAAGCGGCACGTCCGTGGCAGGAGACAGCATCAGCCAAGATCGAAGTGAGAACTCACGAACGGCGGCGGGATCAGGAGCATTCAGGAATGCCACCAGAAACGTCAGGAATGCCATCAGAAAGAGAACTGACACACCAGCAGGAGTCAGACGGGAGAAGCACACCAGCACAAAAGCAGTAACACTGGAGTGTCTGACATAACCTTTTCTGAAATCTCCTTCTCACCTACTGAGTGTGATAACGCAACCAATCAGAACTCTGAGCGAGAGACGGAGCAATTAAAATCCAGGCTATGTAGCCATGACAACACTTGGACACACACAACCACCCAACGATAGGCAGTACTTAACGAATTCTTACCTTCCTAAATAAACACATCTCATACACACACACCAATACACTACACCGGAATAATAATCATAAATATATACACTGTATATACAGTGGGGATAATAATAATAATAATAATAATAATAATAATAATAATAATAATAATAATAATAATCTTTATTTCTACAAGTAATAAAATAGTTCTAAATTTTATTGGGTTGTACGACTTCAAAATAAAATACTGGTAATGAGTGCCGCACAATACTGGTAATGAGTGCCACATAACACTGATAATGAGTGCCTCACAACACTGGTAATGAGTGCCACACAACACTGACAATGAGTGCCACACAACACTGGTAATGAGTCCCACACGCAACACTGGTAATGAGTGCCACACACAACAATGGTAATGAGTGCCACATACAACACTGGTAGTGAGTGCCACACACATTGATAATGAGTGCCACACATAACACTGGTAATGAGTGCCACACAACACTGGTAATGAGCGTCACACAACACTGGTAATGAGTGCCATACACAACACTGGTAATGAGTGCCACACAACACTGGTAATGAGTGCCACACACAACACTGGTAATGAGTGCCACACAACACTGCTAATGAGTTCCACACACAACACTGGTAATGAGTGACACACAACACTGGTAATGAGTGCCACACAACACTGATAATGAGTGTCACACACAACACTGGTAATGAGTGCCACACACACTGGTAATGAGTGCCACACACAACACTGGTAATGAGTGCCACACACACTGGTAATGAGTGCCACACACAACACTGGTAATGAGTGCCACACACAACACTGGTAATGAGTGCCACACAACACTGGTAATGAGTGCCACACAACACTGGGTAATGAGTGCCACACAACACTGGTAATGAGTGCCCACACAACACTGGTAATGAGTGCCACACAACACTGGTAAGTCCACACACTGGTAACTGAGTGCCACAACAACACTGGTAATGAGTGCCACACACAACACTGATAATGAGTGTCACATACAACACTGGTAATGAGTGCCACACACATTGGTAATGAGTGCCACACAACACTGGTAATGAGTGCCACACAACATTGGTAATGAGTGCCACACAACACTGGTAATGAGTGCCACACAACACTGGTAATGAGTGCCACACAACACTGGTAATGAGTGCCACACAACACTTGTAATGAGTGCCACACACAACACTGATAATGAGTGCCACACACAACACTTATAATGAGTGTCACACACAACACTGGTAATGAGTGCCACACAACACTGGTAATGAGTGCCACACACAACACTGGTAATGAGTGCCACACAACACTGGTAATGAGTGCCACACACAACACTGGTAATGAGTGCCACACAACACTGGTAATGAGTGCCACACAACACTGGTAATGAGTGCCACACACAACACTGATAATGAGTGCACACACAACACTGATAATGAGTGTCACACACAACACTGGTAATGAGTGCCACACAACACTGGTAATGAGTGCCACACACAACACTGGTAATGAGTGCCACACAACACTAACTTTCAACACATTATCATCCTAGCAGAAGCTGTCAGACTTTTTTTCAACTTAATATCAACAGCAAATGTACATTAGCGTAACATTTTTATATAAAATATTAATAATTTTACCGAGAACTCAGTTTAATTAAATTCGGACGTATATAGGCTTATTATTATTAGTAGTAGTAGTAGTAGTAGTAGTAGTAGTAGTAGTAGTAGAAGTAGAAGTATTGCAAACTTAAAATTTATAATATAGAACAATGTTTATAAATTATATAAATATTGTGGGTGACTATATAAGAATTTTAATCTGGAGAGAATGTCGTGTTGTTTATTATTATTATTATTATTATTATTATTATTATTATTATGTGTTGTCTTCTTATTATTATTACTACTACTGGTATCATATCATATTATATTATATATATATATATATAATATATATATATATATATATATATATATATATATTATAGTATATATATATGTGGATATATGATGATGGGTCTACTTAGTGCAGACTGTGGGACCACATACCGCCTAGGCTGCATGTGTGGTCACTTGTATGTGGGAGTGTGTTGGTTCACAGTGTTGTGAGTGGTGGTCGGTGAGTGTGAGTGTGGTGGTCCACAGGTGTTGTGAGTGTGGTGGTCCACAGGGTTCTGTTCTGTGGTCCACAGGTGTTGTGTTTGTGGTGGTCCACAGGTGTTGGTCCTGGTGGTCCAGCTGAGGACTCCTGGGTCTTCCTGACCATTCCTCAACACTCAGTGGAACTACCTCAGTCAGATGACCAAAGTTCCAGCTGCGGTCCATATGACTAAACCCTAGGACCAACTTGTTCTTTCTGACAAACCTACCAACCTAACCTAACCTAACCTTACCTAACCTAACCTAACCTAACCTAACCTTACCTAACTCTACCTACCTAACCTTAACCTAACCTACCTACCTTAACTACCTAACCTACCTACCTAACCTAACCTAACCTAACCTACCTAACCTAACCTACCTAACCTAACCTAACCTAACCTAACCTACCTAACTTACCTAACTCTAACCTACTTTAACACCTAACTAACCTAACCTAACCTAACCTAACCTAACTCCTTACCTTACCTTCTAACCTAACCTAACCTAACCTGACCTAACCTAACCTTATCCTCAACCTGCTACTCAACCTACCCACGTTACAAGAACCCCATCAACCCGCCTTCGTAAGTCTTTCCCCTTCAACCTCTCCCCCGTCAACCTCCCCCGTCAACCTTCCCCCGTCAACCTCCCCGTCAACCTTTCCCCGTCAACCTTCCCCGTCAACCTCCCCGTCAACCTTCCCTCGTCAACCTCCCCTCAACCTTCCTCGTCAACCTCCCGTCAACTCCCCGTCAACCTTCCCTCGTCAACCTCCCCGTCAACCTTCCCCGTCAACCTTCCCCGTCAACCTCCACCGTCAACCTTCCCTCGTCAACCTTCCCGCGTCAACCTCCCCTCAACCTTCCCTCGTCAACCTTCCCCGTCAACCTTCCCTCGTCAACCTCCCTCCGTCAACCTTCCCCGTCAACCTCCCCGTCAACCTTCCCCGTCAACCTTCCCCGTCAACCTCCCCGTCAACCTTCCCTCGTCAACCTCCCCGTCAACCTTCCCTCGTCAACCTTCCCGTCAACCTTCCCCGTCAACCTCCCCGTCAACCTTCCCTCGTCAACCTTCCCCGTCAACCTTCCCTCGTCAACCTTCCCCGTCAACCTTCCCTCGTCAACCTCTCCCGTCAACCTTCCTCCGTCAACCTTCCCGTCAACCTTCCCCGTCAACCTCCCCCGTCAACCTTCCCCGTCAACCTCCCCGTCAACCTTCCCCGTCAACCTTCCCCGTCAACCTTCCCCGTCAACCTCCCCGTCAACCTTCCCCGTCAACCTTCCCCGTCAACCTCCCCCGTCAACCTTCCCCTCAACCTTCCCCGTCAACCTCCCCGTCAACCTTCCCTCGTCAACCTTCCCCGTCAACCTCCCCGTCAACCTTCCCCCGTCAACCTTCCCCCGTCAACCTTCCCTCGTCAACCTCCTCTAACCTTCCCCGTCAACCTCCCCGTCAACCTTCCTCAACTCCCGTCAACCTCCCCGTCAACCTTCCCTCGTCAACCTTCCCCGTCAACCTTCCCTCGTCAACCTTCCTCGTCAA
The DNA here is from genome assembly GCA_009830355.1 of Cherax destructor. Taxonomy (NCBI): domain Eukaryota; kingdom Metazoa; phylum Arthropoda; class Malacostraca; order Decapoda; family Parastacidae; genus Cherax; species Cherax destructor. The sequence continues at coordinate 177,802 of WNWK01001412.1, forward strand.
CCTTCCCCGTCAACCTTCCCCGTCAACCTCCCCAACCACCCTCACCACTCACTCACCACTCACACCACCCCCTACACCACCCCGTCACACCACCCCCTCACCACCTCACTCACCCCCTCAACCACCACCACTCAACCACCACCACTCCCCCACCACCCCACCACTAAACCACCACCACTCCCAACCTTCACCACCACACCACTACACCACCACCACTACACCACCACCACTACACCACCACCACTACCCTCCACCACCACTTCACCACCACACTACACCACCACCACTACACCACCACCCCTACACCACCACACTACACCACCACCCCTACACCACCACTACACCACCACCCTACACCACCACCACTACACCACCACCACTACCCCACCACCACTACACACCACCACCACTATCCACCCCCACCACCACCACCACTACACCACCACCACTACACCACCACCACTACACCACCACACCACCACACCACTACACCACCACCACTCCCACCACCACTACTACACCACCACCACTACACCACCACACCACCCACCACCACTACATCCACCACACCACCACCACCACTACACCACCACCACACCACCACCACACCACCACAACACCACCACCACCCACCACCACTACACCACTACCACTACACCACCACCACACCACTCCACCACACCACCACCACCCACCACCCCCACCACCACCACACCACCACCACCACTACACCACCACACCACCACCACTACACCACCACACCACCACCACACCACCACACCACCACCACCACTACACCACCACACCACCACCACTACACCACCACACCACCACCACCACACCACCACCCCCCACCACCACACCACCACCACCACTACACCACCACACCACCACCACCACCACCACCACCCCCACCACCCACCACCACTACACCACCACACCACCACCACTACACCACCACACCACCACCACCACACCACCACCACACCACCACACCACCACCACCACCACTACACCACCACACCACCACCACCACACCACCACCACACCACCACCACCACTACACCACCACCACCACACCACCACCACCACACACCACCACCACACCACCACCACCACCTACACCCACCACCACTCACACCACCACCACACCACCACCACCACTACACCACCACCACACACCACCACCACCACTACACCACCACCACACCACCACCACCACCCCCTACACCACCACACCACCCACCACCCCCTACACCACCACCACCACCACCACCACTACACCACCACACCACCACCACCACCACTACACCACCACCACCACACCACCACCACCACTCCCACCACCACACCACCACACCACCACCACCACTACACCACCACACCACCACCACCACACACCACCACACACCACCACCACCACTACACCACCACCACCACCACACCACCACCACTACACCACCACCACCACCACCACCACCACCACCACTACACCACCAGCGTCATCTCACAAGGAGGTATAGCGTCTTATCCCTCAGCCCCTAACACACTGTTATTATCAAGTTTTGTGTAAAGTTTCCTTAAGACTCTTCCCGTTGTCCGTCAGTTGGCTATTCACCTCAAATCCTGCGAGGCCTTTTATCCTCCCTCCCTCCCTCCCTCCCTCCCTCCTTTTTCCATCCCCCTCCTCTTTTACCTCTCCATTCCCCCTCTTCCCTCTTCTTCTATCTCCTTTCTTATTTCCCTCTCCATCTTATTCTCTTTCCTTCCCTCCCTTCCACTCCTCTCTTCTCTTACATATTCTAGCCTCTCTTCACACTCTTCCTTCACTTAAAGAATTTCAACACCTTTAAGACACACGAAGAGTGGAAATTTTGGCGATGGCTGGTGCCTGTTGAAGTGTTGTGAGTTTTGTGTTGCTTGTATGTTGTGTGTGTGCTTTGTGTGTTGTGTTTCTTGTATATTGAGTGTTGTGTGTTATGTCTGTTGTGTGTATGTTGTGTGTTGTCTGGTGTGTGTGTGTTGTGTGTTATGTCTGCTCTGTGTGTGTTGTGTGTGTGTTGTGTGTGTGTTGTGTGTGTGTTGTGTGTGTGTTGTGTGGTGTGTGTGGTGTTGTGTGTGTGTTGTGTGTGTGTTGTGTGTGTGTTGTGTGTGTGTTGTGTGTGTTGTTGTGTGTTGTGTGTGTGTTGTGTGTGTGTTGTGTGTGTGTTGTGTGTGTGTTGTGTGTGTGTTGTGTGTGTGTTGTGTGTGTGTTGTGTGTGTGTTGTGTGTGTGTTGTGTGTGTGTTGTGTGTGTGTTGTATACTTAGCGTCGTGTGTATTTTGTGTGTTGTGTATTGTATGTTGTGTTTACCTGGAGTTTACCTGCAGAGAGTTCCAGGGGTCAACGCCCCCGCGGCCCGGTCTGTGACCAGGCCTCATGGTGGATCAGGGCCTGATCAACCAGGCTGTTACTACTGGCCGCACGCAGTCCAACGTACGAACCACAGCCTGGCTGGTCAGGTACCGACTTTAGGTGCCTGTCCAGTGCCTGCTTGAAGACAGCCAGGGGTCTATTGGTAATCCCCCTTATGTAAGCTGGGAGGCAGTTGAACAGTCTTGGGCCCCTGATACTTGTTGTGTTGTCCCTCAACGTGCTAGTGGCACCCCTGCTCTTCATTGGGGGGATGTTGCATCGTCTGCCGAGTCTTTTGCTTTCGTAGGGAGTGATTTTCGTGTGCAAGTTTGGTACTAATCCCTCTAGGATTTTCCAAGTGCATATAATAATGTATCTCTCCCGCCTGCATTCTAGGGAATACAGGTTTAGGAACTTCAAGCGTTCCAAGTAATTGAGGTGGTTTATCGCAGTTATGTGTGCCGTGAAGGTTCTCTGCACATTTTCTAGGTCTGCAATTTCACCTGCCTTGAAAGGTGCAGTTAGTGTGCAGCAATATTCCAGCCTAGATAGAACAAGCGACCTGAAAAGTGTCATCATGGGCTTGGCATCCCTGGTTTTGAAGGTTCTCATTATCCATCCTGTCATTTTTCTAGCAGATGCGATTGCTACAGTGTTATGGTCCTTGAAGGTGAGATCCTCTGACATGATCACTCCCAGGTCTTTGACATTACTTTTTCGCTCCATTGTGTGGTTGGATTATGTTTTATACTCCGATGAAATTTTAATTTTCTCACAGCATCGTGTCTTCCTTTGCAGATGACACCCGAATCTGCATGACAGTGTCCACCATTGAAGACACTGCAAGACTCCAAGAAGACATCAACCAAATCTTTAAATTGGCTGCAGAAAACAATATGAAGTTCAATGATGAGAAATTTCAATTACTCAGATTATGAAGTGATGCGTGTGTGTGCTTTGTGTATTGTGTTGTGTGTTTGTTTGCTCTGTATGTTATGAGCGCTTTGTGTGTGTGTGTATTTTGTGTTGTGTGTGTTATAGGTGTTGCGCGTGTTGCGATAATCAATTTTGACCCGAGAAAGGAGACGGGTAGCTGAAATTACTTAGATCAAGAGAGTTACACCACCATGAAGGTGACTCTCCCATAAGAATCTCCCACTAATGCAAAGTCTCCCATGAGCCAACTCAACTCAATCCTGTCTTAAGAGCGTAGAAAATGCACATTCTTATGAAATAGGAAGCGAACATTCTTTGAATGAAGAAGGAGAAGAAGAAGAAGAAGAAGAAGAAGAAGAAGAAGAAGAAGAAGAAGAAGAAGAAGAAGAAGAAGAAGAAGAAGAAGAAGAAGAAGAAGAAGAAGAAGAAGAAGAATAGCTTCAAGAAGTGAGCGTAGGAATCAATAAGACGTACACAGGTTTAAGAAAGAGCTTAACCGACAGAGACTCCGGGGGAAACTGCAGCGAGGTTTCGCCCAGGAAGGAGGAACACCGAGTGAATACTGGAGAAATATATGTTTCCCATTTCAGACAGAATTTGAACTACTGAAAAAATCGTGAAATGTCGACCAAGAGTTTATACTGCAGGACCATCTTAGAGCTCCGGGAACAGATGTGTTAGAGCTTGGGTTGCAGAGTCAGTGTAGAGCTTTATCAACAGACATGTTAAAATGTGGCTCACAGACCTACATTCAAAACTTATAGAGTAGATATGCTAAAGTACGGGCTACAGGACCTTCATAGAGCTCCGAGAAAGACATGTTAAAGCAGAATCATCTTAGAGCTTCAAGAAGCTTGTCGTGGGAAACAAAAGCACTTGAGGAATGGGAGATGTGCCACATCTCCCATCTGAGTAGATGAGTTTCATAGTCAGGTTTTACTTATCACAAAGAATCCCATCATTTATATTCACCCACAAAATGATAAATAAGACTCCTGTGTAACACCTGGGACTCTTTACTGATGGAGGCACTTTACTGCTACCTTCCTCTACGAGTTAGGTAGCAGGGACACCACCTGCTACCCTGAACTACGAGTTACGTAGCAGGGACACCAGCTGCTACCCTGCACTACGAGTTACGTAGCAGGGACACCACCTGCTACCTTGCTCTACGAGTTACGTAGCAGGGACACCAGCTACTACACTATTCTACACGAGATCTACAGGCAAGAAGAGCCGCAGTGTGCGGCTGCAACATTATTCATGAGTTACATGATGGAACAAAAGCTAGCGAAGGCTTCCTGTCACACTCCATCACACAGGGAGCGTTCATACATGTGGTAATGAAACTCGTATGAAGTCGAGGAGGAGGCAGGAGAAAAAGTTGAGATTGTGAGCCTCGCTACACGCCAGGGAGAGACTCTCGTGAATTTTCGATTTTTATAAAGCAAAAAATGCATACATTATCAAATGCTGCAACTTTATTCTATGTAATAGTTGCATACAGGACAAAAAAGCACAACAACGTGACTGGAACAATACATCAATAAGACGCATATAGTAGTGTGACTGTCATGGGAGGTTGGGAGAGGTGGGGAGTTCGCGTGGGTGGTGGTGTTGTTGTGTGGGAGGCCTGTAAAGGCTTCCAATACTGTCTAGACTAACATTGTGACGCGGATTCAAGGTCAAGGTGAAGGTTTGGTTGAAGGTGATGGCCTGGTTGAATGTGATGCGTCTGGTTGAAGGTGATGGCCTGGTTGAATGTGATGAGTCTGGTTGAAGGTGATGGCCTGGTTGAATGTGATGAGTCTGGTTGAAGGTTACGGCCTGGTTGAATGTGATGAGTCTAGTTGAAGGTGATAGCCTGGTTGAATGTGATGAGTCTGGTTGAAGGTGATGGCCTGGTTGAATGTGATGAGTCTGGTTGAAGGTGATGGCCTGGTTGAATGTGATGAGTCTGGTTGAAGGTGATGGCCTGGTTGAAAGGAATTAACATGCAAATCATAGATTCCATCTCAAACTCAACTATTCCTAGAGAGTAAAAACTGATAGATTACCCAAAGAAAGTTGATGTTGATTATAACCTTGATCTGTCTCTCTCAGACATCAAGGACAGCATCAGTACATAAGTAAACAACGAATCTGTCATATTAACCTGGTTTGCAGTGTAAGTAAATCTGTAACACAAGTCCACTGGTGCCAGGAGAACATCACTGGTGCCAGGACAACATCACTGGTGCCAGGACAACATCACTGGTGCCAGGACAAAATCACTGGTGCCAGGACAACATCACTGGTGCCAGGACAGCATCACTGGTACCAGGACAACATCACTGGTGCCATAACAACATCACTGGTGCCAGGACAGCATCACTAGTGCCAGGACAGCATCACTGATGTCAGGACAACATAACTGGTGCCAGGACAACATCACTGGTGCCAGGACAGCATCATTGGTGCCAGGTCAACATCACTGGTGCCAGGACAGCATCACTGGTGCCAGGACAACATCACTGGTGCCAGGACAACATCACTGGTGCCAGGACAGCATCACTGGTGCCAGGACAACATCACTGGTACCAGGACAGCATCACTGGTGCCAGGACAACATCAGTGGTGCCAGGACAACATCACTAGTGCCAGGACAGCATTACTGGTGCCAGGACAACATCACTGGTACCAGGACAACATCACTGGTGCCATAACAACATCACTGGTGCCAGGCCAACATCACTGGTGCCAGAACAGCATCAGGGTGACACTAGGCGTCAGAACAGCTCGTTTCGAGAATACATAACAACGATTCTTTACACCATGGGAGGTTGCTGACCAGGCAGTGATAAAACTAGTGCCAGAGCGTGCCAGACACTTTCCTATGGCAGGTGCTGGGAGGTGCTACCAAGCAGGGAAGAGAGGACAGCAGGAGAAGAGGCGTAGCAGAGAGGATGAGTAGAAGTGGGATACGGAGAAAGAGAAGTCATAGGAAAAAAAGGTGACAATAAAAGAGAGAGAGAGAGAGAGAGAGAGAGAGATTTTCAGATGACAGTTCTTCGTTTGTAAATAAAGTTACGAACTTCAACCTAACCTTGTAAAACCCTGTGTAAAAGAGAGAGAGAATGCGCGTGTGGGAGGGTCAACTGGTCAGGAAAATGTTTATTGATCTGGCAGACCTAAGTTGGTTTATATTCACTAGATTGATTTTTGTGAAGGCAGGAAACGGGGGTCGGAAATGTGGACACAGGAGCGACCCAGCGAGGAAGGGAGACCAAGAGGAAAATTGAAATTAGGAAATATGCGAAGAGGTGATTTATGGAAGGAGAAGGAGCAGGGAAGAAGAGTGAGCAAGGAAGGAGAGAAAGGAAGGAAATAGACCAAGAAAGAAGAGTAGACAGTGTCAGTGTTTACTGTTTTCTTCTAGATTAGTTCCAAGCGTAGAGGGATGTATCTTATAAGTTCACTGGCACAGTTTAAAGAGACAGCGGACATGCATAATGCCATGATGAAAATCAAAGGCCTACCATACAGGGAGGTCTTTTTTCTGCTGGGTAGCAGCCGTTAGCATGACGTCACGGCCTGCCGCCACACTTCTCATCTCCCACGTTTAACCTGTCGTAAATCAAGCACGCTGTAGCGTGCTTGAAAATTATATAGAACCTCCAACCATCCATCAACCCCGTGATCAACATCAACCAGAACCCCCAACCATCCATCAACCTCGTGGTCAACATCAACCAGAACCTCCAACCATCCATCAACCCCATGGTCAGTATCAACCAGAACACCCAACCATCCATCAACCCCATGGTCATTCACTAGCGTCCCACCCACTAACTGCTGCCAGCCGGCCCAACTAGTACACCCTAAGCGGGATGACAAAAATACGCTCAGGGGAACCCATTATCGTAAACCTCTCACCTGGGAGGCCGTCCACCCTCCAGATATACATGGGACATAACAAAGAGAACGAGGGACGTGTGCCCAGTCACTCTCAGATACATAACATTCCGTTTACCCAATGTTATTCTCTGCAGATTAATATATATATATATATATATATATATATATATATATATATATATATATATATATATATATATATATATATATATATATATATATATATATATATATATATATATATATATATATATATATATATATATATATATATATATATATTTATATATATATATATATATATATATATATATATATATATATATATATATATATTTGTGTATGCAATAATTTCCAAAAATCATTCTGAACCTAAAGAAAAAATATATTTCCTTGTGTTTGTTTATTATTAAATTATTGTAAAAGTATCTAAAATATATTTAGTTGGGTTAGGGTTAATTAAATTGCGCTTGTTTTAATAAGGTTAGGTAAGTTTTCTAAGCTTCTTTTGGTTTAAAATTAAAAAATTTATATCAACATAAATGAAAAAATATATCTTTAAACGTATAAAGAAAATTTTAGAAAGGACTTAATTTTAGATGAGTTCTTGCTAATTGACCAGTTTTACTTATTAGCCACGACATATATATATATATATATATATATATATATATATATATATATATATATATATATATATATATATATATATATATATATATATATATATATATATATATATATATGTATATATATGCAAAAAGATCACAGTAAACAGGTGATATCAAAATATGCAAGACAACCACTATGAAAAATAAAGGAATTCCAAGTGCTTTCGTGACTGCTCACATTATCAAGGAACTTGATAATGTGAGTAGTCCGAAAATCTTGGAATTCCTCTATTTTTCATAGTGTTGTCTTGCATATATATATATATATATATATATATGTGTGTGTGTGTGTGTGTGTGTATGTGTGTGTGTGTGTGTGTGTGTGTGTGTGTGTGTGTGTGTGTGTGTGTGTTTATTTTAGAAACTACGTTATATATATATATATATATATATATATATATATATATATATATATATATATATATAAACATGTTTGTGTGTGTATGTGTGTGCCTGTATATAGTGTATCTTTTACTTATGTATTGTGAATAATAATAATAAATAGCAATAATAATGATAATAGAAATGAAAATAGCAATAATAATAATAATAAAAACGATAATAATAATAATAATAATAATAATAATAATAATAATAATAATAATAATAATAATAATAATATTATTATTATTATTATTATTATTATTGGAAGGAGTTGTTTACACTCCAGTACTTTCTCTCTTGTCATTAATTCGAAAATCGTTCGCGTTTTGACGTTAAAAGAGAAGCCATTGACGTTATCGGAGTTTAGGTCTCTCCACACCTCTCCCTCAGTGTTATTGTGGAATTGTGAAGGGGAGTGTGTTGATGTGTGTGTTGGGTGTGTGTGTTGATGGGGAAGGTGTGTTGATACTGGCGTGTGTTGATGCTGGCGTGTGTGTTGATGGTGGTGTGTGTTAATGGTGGTACATATTGATGCTTTTTTCGTGTTGAGAGTTACATTGAAGCTTCCCTGTATTCCTGGGGGGTTCGGGGATCAACGCCCCCGCGGCCCTGCCCGTGACCAGGACTCTACCTCTCAGGTCTCCATATCAATTAACCTTCTATACGCATTAATGTTCCATTTCAATCAATTCTCTACATCTCTACTAGTTCTGGGACAATCTCTTCTGCGACCTCGTCTCAGACCACCTCTCGTAGATCACAAACAAAAATAGTTACATATGAGTTACCTCTCCCCTCACATATTTACAAGGGACGGAGAGAGAAATACAAGCCAGAATTTTTATTTAAAAGGATGGTAGTACCTCCATGGATGGTAGTACCTCCCTGGATGGTAGTACCTCCCTGGATGGTAGTACCTCCCTCGATGGTAGTACCTCCCTGGATGGTAGTACCTCCCTCGATGGTAGTACCTCCCTCGATGGTAGTACCTCCCTCGATGGTAGTACCTCCGTCGATGGTAGTACCTCCCTCGATGGTAGTACCTCCCTCGATGGTAGTACCTCCCTCGATGGTAGTACCTCCCTCGATGGTAGTACCTCCCTGGATGGTAGTACCTCCCTAGATGGTAGTACCTCCCTGGATGGTAGTACCTCCCTGGATGGTAGTACCTCCCTGGATGGTAGTACCTCCCTCGATGGTAGTACCTCCCTGGATGGTAGTACCTCCCTCGATGGTAGTACCTCCCTGGATGGTAGTACCTCCCTGGATGGTCGTACCTCCCTCGATGGTAGTACCTCCCTGGATGGTAGTACCTCCCTGGATGGTCGTACCTCCCTGGATGGTAGTACCTCCCTCGATGGTAGTACCTCCCTGGATGGTAGTACCTCCCTGGATGGTCGTACCTCCCTGGATGGTAGTACCTCCATCGATGGTAGTACCTCCCTGGATGGTAGTACCTCCCTGGATGGTCGTACCTCCCTGGATGGTAGTACCTCCCTGAATGGTCGTACCTCCCTGGATGGTAGTACCTCCCTGGATGGTCGTACCTTCCTGGATGGTAGTACCTCCCTGAATGGTAGTACCTCTTTGGATGGTAGTACCTCCCTGAATAATAGTACCTCCCTGGATGGCAGCACCTCCCTGGATGGTAGTACCTCCCTGGATGGTAGTACCTCCCTGGATGGTAGTACCTCTCTGGATGGTCGTACCTCCCTGGATGGTAGTACCTCTCCGGATGGTCGTACCTCCCTGGATGGTAGTACCTCCCTGGATGGTAGTACCTCCCTGGATGGTAGTACCTCACTGGATGGTAGTACCTCCCTGGATGGTAGTACCTCCTGGATGGTAGTACCTCCTGGATGGTAGTACCTCCTGGATGGTCGTACCTCCTGGATGGTAGTACCTCCGGATGGTCGTACCTCCTGGATGGTAGTACTTCCTGGATGGTAGTACCTCCCTGGATGGTAGTACCTCCCTGGGTGGTCTTACCTCCCTGGATGGTAGTACCTCCCTGGATGGCAGTACCTCCCTGGATTGTAGTACCTCCCTGGATGGTAATACCTCTTGAATGGTAGTACCTCCCTGGATGGTAGTACCTCCTGGATGGTAGTACCTCCCTGGATGGTAGTACCTCCTGGATTGTAACACTTCCCTGGATGGTAGTACCTCCCTGAATGGTAGTACCTCCCTCGATGGTAGTACCTCCCTGGATGGTAGTACCTCCCTGGATGGTAGTACCTCCCTGGATGGTAGTACCTCCCTGGATGGTAGTACCTCCCTGAATGGTAGTACCTCCCTGGATGGCAGCACCTCCCTGGATGGTAGTACCTTCCTGGATGGTAGTACCTCCCTGGATTGTAACACCTCCCTTGATGGTAGTACCTCCCTGGATGGTAGTACCTCCCTGGACTGTAACACCTCCCTAGATGGTAGCACCTCCCTGGATGGTTTCTGTCTGCCGGTCTACTGTCTTGTGTCTGTCGTTGGTGTTACTCTAAGTATGTCTTACAAATTTCGATTTTGCAATAATAATAATAATAATAATTGTTACGGCCCCCTACCTAACAATGGTTGTTAGGTAGTTTACCTGCCGGCCTGTGACGTAATCAAACGTGATGTTTGACTGACGGGCCGACTGGACTGACAATGCTAACGAGACTCTCCCCTATTCAACACTGGAGAGTTCACCAGCTCCCTGATACACTACTGGAGTTCGCCAGTCAGACCTGCGTGAGAGTTGCAGACTCATGCAGTGTGGTGCTGGTGACAGCCTACAGTGCTCCAGTGCTGAGAGAACTGGAAGCTCTCTCTAGACTGTGTTACTCGAATGAGGACACTGTAGCATTATGAGGAGAGCGGCAAGTAAGGTCACCAGAATCTACTAGCTGACTGATGTACCTGAAATTATGTACCTGAGGTGTCTTGTGTGACACTGGTTGTGTGTCTGGTGTGACACTGAGATTGTTACCCGGAGTGTCAGGTATTCAGTGATGTATCCAGAGAGTTTGTGGCGGTGGCACGACACAGGTTGAGTCGTGTATTTGGTGTGTGTCATAACGCGGTGCAAAGGCTTTATGAGAGAAAGAGTTCATGATACAGGGGGCGTGCCATGTGGCACAGAGAAGGTGTGTGACACAGCGATTGAGTCTTTATGGTACAGGAACGGGTGTCGTGGAACCCCGTAGGTGCCATAAGACAGAGACAAGGGTGTCTGAGGACACGGTGGAGAAGGAGTATCATGACAAGGTGTGGTAGTGTCCTGCGTGACACTTGTAGACGGCAGCGACTTGACATTGCTCTAAGTATATGATTTTACTTGTGACTTTTATCTGGTACTGTGATTTTGTGTAAATGTTTTTACATAGATTAGCTTATATGTTTTTATTCAGATTATGTTTTTATATTTATTAATATATATATATATATATATATATATATATATATATATATATATATATATATATAATATAATAAATATCTGAAAAATGAGATTTTACTTAGTATCCCAAACAGTCGTTTATTACAAATGTTTTTATTTATTTGTAATAATAATATTATTATTAATCTTAAAAAGTTATTAAATCCGTGTTTGTTAGAGAGCACTACATGTCAGCCTGAGAGACCAGCAGCTGGACCCTCACAAGGCTGGAGAACTCGCTCAACCTTGCACAGTGTTGAGCGGATCATTGCCGTGCACTGACGGCGGAGTCTTACAAGCCAGACGTGCCGCCAGCTCCCGTGCATTTCACGGACTCAATCCTGGAAGGGAGAATCTCAGCGAGCGCTGCTGAGATTGGCAGCCAGCAGATCAGTCCAGCTGGTATAATTGCTGGTGTCTGCTTGATAGCGTATCGCCACTCAGGATTACTGAGGTGGCAAGTGATTCGCCCCTCGTCTGGTAGGCTGCAGTGCCTGGTCCTGTGGCTGTTCAAGTACGTTCTTTCTCAGCGTGTACATATATATGCATCCCTAGGTTCATTTATACTAGAAATACTGTGTATATCACACACACATATCACGCACGGAGGGCCCGGGTTCAATTCCCGGCGGGGCCGAAACATTTCAAAGTGTTTCGTTACACACATACAACAGGCCTAGTGTCTAATCGACATGTGCCTAGGACAAAATGGTAACTAACACACACACACACACACACACTGGAGTATGCAGCACCAGTTTGGAACTAACACCTAGCCAAGCACGTGAAGAAGCTCGAGAAAGTGCAAAGGTTTGCAACAAGACTAGTCCCGGAGCTACGGGGTATGTCCTACGAGGAGAGGTTAAGGGAAATCGACCTGACGACACTGGAGGACAGGAGAGATAGGGGGACATTATTATAACATATAAGATACTGAGAGGAATTGACAAAGTGGACAGAGACAGAATGTTCCAGAGATGGAACACAGCAACAAGGGGACACAGTTGGAAGTTGAAGACTCAGAGGAATCACAGAGATGTTAGGAAGTATTTCTTCAGTCACAGAGTGGTCGGGAAGTGGAATAGTTTAGGAAGTGATGTAGTGGAGGCAGGCTCCATACATAGCTTTAAGAAGAGGTATGATAAAGCTCATGGCGCAGGGAGTGACCCAGTAGCGGCCAGTGAAGAGGCGGGGCCAGGAGCTATGACTCGACCCCTGCAACCACAACTAGGTGAGTACACACATATATATATATATATATATATATATATATATATATATATATATATATATATATATATATATATAAACACTGATCTCTGGCCGACGGAGACTCGAACCTACGAACCTCATGACAAGGTACGCAGTGCTTTGCCGACCGTACCACACTGGTCAATACCTTGGCATCCAGCTTTCGATAGACGTTATTCCAAGGCAGCCAGCTTTCAGGCAGGAGGCTTACAGTCTAGCGAGGCTTACGTCTAGCGAAGCTGGATGCCTAGGTATTGGACCAGTGTGGTACGGTCGGCAAAGCACTGCGTCCGTCATGGTTTGTATGAGTCTCCGTCGGCCAGAGATCAGTGTTTGTGAATATTTCGCCTGCTCTTGCGAATTCCTAGCATATACTATATATATACATATATGAATGGAATATTTAATTTATATGAATTATTATTTGTGAACAGCAATGGTATCAAACTCAGACAAAACAATAATAATAAATAATATCATTATTATTATATTAGTATTGTTATTAGTGTTAGTATTATTATTATCATCATCATTATCATCTTCCTCTCCCTGACCAGCGAGATGGTTGCTATAGCAACCAGCAGCAGCTGTACGCAAAGGTAATCTTGAATCATGTAAATATTGATATTAGGTTTACCATACTTAGCCTCGTGACTCTCACCTGTTACAGATACATTGTCTACACTAAACCCTGATGCACACTATGCCCATTTACGTATACCCTATTTCTTTCTTGCCACCAAATCAATTAAATACCAAACTCCATTTAGATTAATTAATCAGTTTTTTTCACTCCCTCGCCTCGTTAAAAATTTCCCTTTAAAACAAGGGAATTAATTATATATGTATCCTGTCGTCTGTAAGCTGGTCGCTCCAGTAGTGTTATGTGGGTGAGGCACTTGTTGTCGTGGCCAGTCCACTCCATTTACCCAGGACAGTCGCTTTCCAATAACCATCAGGTCTACTCGTCTGCCAACTCGTATAGGATGGCCCTGACCACTCGTCAGCGTTGAGGTGGTGATGACGGACTGAAACGTCAGAGCAAAACTCTCTTTAATATGACGATTATATATGATTATATATATTTATAGATGGATAGGGTTGTAAGAGAAGTGAATGCTCGGGTGTTAGCAAGAGTTGTCACAGTTGCTTTTGCTGATGACACTGTGCTTTTGGAGATCCTGAAGAGAAGTTGCAGAGGTTGGTGAACGAGTTTAAAAGGGTATGTAAAAGAAGGAAATTAAAAGTGAACGTAGGAAAGAGCAAGGTGATGAGAATAACAAAAAAATAGGTAATGAAATATTGGATTTCAGATTGGAGGGAGGGAGTATGGAGGAAGTAAATGTATTCAGATATTTGGGAGTAGACTTATCAACAGTTGGATCTATGAAAGACGAGGTGAATCATAGAATTGATCAGGAAAAAAAGGTGAGTGGTGCACTGAGGAGTCTGTGGAGACAAAGAATGTTATCCATGGAAGCAAAGAAGGAAATGTATGAGACTATAGTTTTACCAATGCTCTTATATGGGTGTGAAGACTGGGTGGTGAATGTTGCAACAAGGAGAAGGCTGGAGGCAGTGATGTCGTGTCTGAGGGCTTTGTGTGATATGAATATAATGCAAAGAATTCGTAGTTTGGAAATTTGGAAGAGGTGCAGGGTTACTAAAAGTATTATCCAGAGGTATAGGGAGTGGTTGTTTAGGTGGTTTGGACATTTAGAGAGGGTGGAACAAAATAGAACGACTTGGAGGGCATATAAATCTGTAGTGGAAGGAAGGTGGGGTAGGGGGTCGTCCTAGAAAATGTTGAAGGGAGGGGGTAAAGGAGGTTTTGTGTTTGAGAGCCTTGGAGTTCCAGCAAGCGTGCGTGAGCGTGTTAGGAGTGAGTGGAGATGAATCGTTTTTATGACTTGGCGTGCTGTTGGAGTGTAAGCAAAGTAGCATTTACGAAGGGATTTGGGGAAACAGTTAACTGGACTTGAGTCCTGGAGGTGGGAAGTACAGTGCCTGCACTCTGAAGGAGTGGTGTTGATATGCTGCAGTTTTTTAACTGTACTGTAGGCACGTCTCCGGCAAGACAGTGATGGAGTGAATGATGATGAAAGTATTTCTTTTTGTTGGGCCACCCTGCCTTGGTAGGAAAAGACAGATGTGTTAATAATAATAATATATATATATATATATATATATATATATATATATATATATATATATATATATATATATATATATGCTTAGAATTCGCAAGAACAGGCTAAATATTCGCAAACACTGATCTCCGGCCGAAGGAGACTCGAACCTACGAACCTTGCAACAAGGTACGCAGTGCTTTACCGACCATACCACACTGGACCAATACCTTGGCACCCAGCTCATGCTAGACGTTTTGATCCAAGGCAGCCAGCTGTAAGCCACCTGCCTGAAAGCTGGCTGCCTTGGATCAAAACGTCTAGCGTGAGATGGGTGCCAAGGTATTTTTTTTATTTAAAACGCAAAAAATACATAACACATGATAACATAGATTGCACAAAGAACAAGAAAACATGGGCACATATATCTCACCCCATATTACAAAAACACCCAGTGACGTCAAAATCAGGAACTACAATGCCACATGTTTATATACATATTCAAGATAAACACTCCACCATATACATTTCTACACAACCAGCCCTCAGTACAAAATACAAACTGAAGCAAATTGAATTGCTATGCCCTGAACCATGTTAAAAGTAACAGTAATGACAACAAAAGTGTACAAGGATGCCCAACATCCAACACGTTATACATAATATGAATGACAACAAGAAATACCTACACAAAATAAACAAGCATAAATATATCAAAAAAAGAAACCGGCATAGAAGTCCCGCCCAGGAACATAATGGTCGTACAATTATAAGAATTAGAAAAACATACAAGTCAAAACACATATATTGTACAACTTCACTATAAAAGCCAACGTATATATGAAACACCAACACCCAGCCCCATATGTCACATCACAGGCACAAACCCAGATGTTTAGGCTGTACTATGTATACCTCCAGAAGCATCCCCCCAGTACATGCCACATCCGTCTACTAGAGGTTTCCTGTTCACAACTATAAAAGTACAGGACAGGCTCACCAATCCAGGTCCCCCACAGCTCTCCACCTGCAAAGTCGAAAGCACCCCCGTCGTGTCTCCCCTGACATAACCCCCCCCTCCCTTGTTTCCGGAGGTCTGAAGTCGCAATCCATACCTGTGCACAGCATCCTTAGTCAAGCCGTATCCCAAAAACACCCCCTTCCCCCTTCCATGTCTGCGTCTGTCCTTACTTCAACTCGCATCCTCCTAATAAAACCCAATCTCTATGCCTACCCGAGACCCAAGGTCCCCCCAATCGCACAGACACATCACTACTTGCACACACCTAACCCCACACATGCCTGCCACCCCTCCTAAAACCCAACCTTTCCTCCGACCAGTCCCTTGTCATCGGCCGCCCGTCCCTCTCCTCAACGCATCCAAAGACATCAACCTATAACCCACCAAAAAAGCCCCTTCCCAACGTCTCCCATACAGCTCCTGGTTCCTACAGTACGTCCTATAAAAACGAGCTGCCAATGCCTTGATTTGAACCGCCCCCTGCACCTCCCTCATACCCCAGGAAACATGTATAAAATCCAAGACTAGATATACCAAACCCCTTCAAATGTCGTCCTGACAGCCTCCAAAATCCAAACTCAAGGCCCTTAATAGCAAAAAAAAAAAAATCCCACGCCCCTAACTTCCATTCCAAACCATTCCTGAACTCCATCCAACCCTTCACAGAAAATTACAGAATGATACGCCATATCCAAAGACTCACAATGAGGACACAACCCATCCCCTACTAAACCCATGCAGAAAAGCTGTGCCCACAATGCCAAAATGCCATGCAGGAAACGGTATCCAGTTTCCCTCACCCTCGATGGCACTTTCACCTTTCATAACCAGTACCACACCCGCTTCCAGTCATACAGTGGGAACTCTGCTTTTCCATATACTACCTCCTTGTTGTCCCCCACCCTATTGAGCTTACTCACCTTAAACTTCCCGGGGTCCCTCACAACCAACAAAACCCTTAAGATCTCCTCACACACTAAAACATCCCTACCTCCCAACCACCTCCGCACCACCAGCATAACCTGATCTACCCGTGCCCCACAATAACCCCCCTAACCAGAAATTCCTGCTTCACATAAATACCCAATAATCTACGATGCAAGGCTATGAATCCCAACCCCCCTAGCCCCACCCTTGTCATTACTATTCCCTGATTCAACCAGTGCCTACCATAACCCCAAATAAACCTCAAGACTCTTTTCTGCAACATTGCAATATCCTCATCAAGAAAAGGGTACACCGCACCCAAACCACAACCTACTATATATGAGCGTATTAACAACTATTACCCTTTGCAAAAGGGTCACCTCCCCAGGTTTCCACCCCCCCCCCCCAATCGTGCAAGAGCCGCATCCACAACCACCCCTGAATTAATTCTTCATGTCAATTGAACATCCCTACTAAAAGGCACCCCACATATCTTTAAACTGTCTGGTAACACCCACCCACATCTTCTTCCCAATGCCCCCCTTCCCACATACCCAACTCCATCAACTTTGACTTTGCTCTATTTATTCGCATCCCCGTAGCTCTCCCAAAAACCTCCACAATCCTATCCACATTCGCTAAACCCTCCTCACTGCCCACCAGAATTGTAGTGTCATCGATGTAACCCACAATTCCGGGGGCCATCCTAGAATCCCCCACCTTTTCCCACACCCCCTCCCTTACCAACCTATAAAAGGGGTTCTGAAGACACGCAAAAAGAAGCTGCAACAAGGGACATCCCTGTTGCAGCCCCCCCCCATGCCCACTGCCTCCCCAAACTTCCCATTAACCTGTACCCTGAACTGCACCCCTCATAAAGCACCCTCGCCCAACCCACCACCTCATCCCCAAACCCCTGCCTCTTTAAAATGTCCCACGACATTCCCCTTTCCACCCTATCATACGCTGTTTCCCAATCCAAGCTAAGGACACCCCCTCCCTTCTGCCCTTCCACAAAATCCCTAATTCATAGATGCCCCATCCGCATACTTTGTCCCGGTACCACAAATTGTCCCCATCCAACAATCCTTCCAAGACTCCCTTCATGCGATTACCCAAGATTTTTGGCAAAAATCTTGTAGTCTGCACAAAGAAGAGTAATCGCCCTATAACCTTTCAAAGTATCACTATTCTGACCCTTGGGAATCAAAACCACAATCCCCATCCTTTGCTCTACTCCCATCTTACCCTCCACCTTCATGGCATTAAACACTCTCAGCAACACCTCCCTCATCACCTCCCAATGCCTAACGTAAAAATCCCCAGGAATCCCATCGATGCTAGGTGCCTTCCCTAAATGTAACTCCCGCACTGCTCTCTCTACCTCCTCCTCCGTAATGTCTCCTTCCAACCCCACCCTCGCATCCCCACTTATACCCTCCATAATGCCCTCCAAAACCATACCCCCACCTCCACATCACGTTCCAATCCTCCCATTTTCCGACGAAACCAGTGCTCAGCATACCCACACATTCCTTCAGTTGTGTTCACCACCTGTCCCTTCCGATACCCACCCATCTCCTCCTCCACCCTCAACGACATAACCGTCATTTTCTTTCGTCGACCCTGAAATTTGCGCAATACCAAAGCTGATGGCTTGTCCCCCCACAAAATGTCTTCCACTCCACCTCTAATCCTTATAGCTTGAAACCTCTCGTTCTGTATATCCCTCAACTGCCCACGTAAATTTTCAATTTTCCCCTGCCTCTGCCAGGCCATTCCTCCACAGCAATCCTTCATCTGTGCCTCCAGGTACTTCTGTTTCCCAAAACGGTACCATGCATCCTCCCTGCCCACCCTCTGATAAAAGTCCCTAATAGCCACCTTCGCTCTCCCATTCCACCAACCGACCACATCAACCTCTCCCACCAATTCGCAAAAACCTCCCGGTGCCCCTCCCAACTCATTAACTGTGTATTCAATTTCCAATAACCTGGATATGTTGCCACAGCCCCCTCCCACCCAAGCTCCACTAACACACCCCTGTGATCTGAGAGCCCTGCGTCCAGACAATTAACCCGTCCAGCCTGCACCACCCTCAATGCATATATTTTATCTAACCTTCCCGCATATCCCCTTTGAAAAAACGTAAAATCCACATCCCAACCCCCACCCCAAACTACGTCCTCAACCCCAACCGCCCCCAAAACCTCCCTCAACACTCCCAAAACACAACCAGACCCACGCGGTTCAACATCTTTCTCCCGAATCACACAATTCCAGTCCCCAGCTATGACTGCTACCATTGGCAATCCCCTCAGAGCATACACCAATTCATCTCTAACAAAATCTTCCTTACATCGACGATTATGCACCGCCAGCATATACACAACAACCAAGCCAATCTGGACATCCCCCCACAACCCTTCCACCCTCACGATTCTCCCCCCCCCCTCTTCCCAAGCCTTTAAACGAAAAGGACTGGTCTGACTTATCTCTATGGCAACCTCACCCTTGAGACTTTCTGAACTACCCGTATACATCTCATATCCATTCAGCCTTAAGTCACATCCACACCTAAAATTGTGCTCCTGAGGATGCACACATCAACTCTCATGCATCTCAAAGTCATCTCAAGCCAACGTCTCTTTACCTCCATACGGAGGTCATTTACATTTATGTTTAAACACCTGAATATACCAACGGGGGTTTACCTTTCGACTTTACTACCCTAGGTGCACCAACAGCAGCCGGTACCTCCTTTCCACCACCTCCCTTCATACCCTTCCTTCCAAACTTCCCCATTATCCCCTTTTCAGCCTCGTCCACCTCCACTGAAATCATTTTACCAATTCTCTGGCCCGGGGTGAGCACATCATTCTCAGTCATACCACTTGACCTTTTTCGTGATTCCCCTACCACTTCCATTTCCCCATCCTCCTCCCCCTGTGCACCTCCACCACCACTTTCCCGACCTTCCTGCTATCGGCAGAATCCCCTTCGACCACACATTTATTCTCAGTACTCGACAGCACCACCTCAAGATCCCTTTTACTCTCCTGGTCCACCGACACAGGGCCATCCAACATCCGGCACAAATCCTTCCATCAAAGAGGTATCCAGGCCCTCCGCCATACTCAGTTGCCCTTGAGTCTCCACATCCTGACCCAGTGCAGGCAACGACTCCAGTGAAGATGATGGCAAAGTGGAGACCACCACCTCCGACGCCTCAACCACATCACTCCATCTCCTACCAAGCTCCACACCCTTGGCATGATGCAGCCCATCCTCAGCCCCTTTTTCTCCCTGCTGACGGCCGACACCTGACGACGCTGTTGATCTTCTTGACGACGCTCACAAGTCACCGCAACATGTCCTGCCACACCACATAGACGGCAGGTTTGCACTTGGCCAGGATATGTCACATAAACCTGCATCCTAAAGATGTCCATCTGCACATATGATGGTATCTGCTTTCTGAGGGACATCTTAATGGAGAAGGTTCCTTCTGGCATTCCGGCATACACGCCATGAGCCCATTGGCCCATCGTAATCGCATGAATTACTCCATACTGTTTGAATACCTCCCTCACATCCATCTCCCCGGCCTCAAATGGAGCATTTCGAATCTTGATCCAAGTGTACTGAGCTTAAACATCGTGAAGAAGCACCTCTAGGCTCGAGTTGATGACGATCCTTGCCTCCTGGTATTTGTCAACAACTGCTTCGTAGGCACAGCAATTTTCAACTGCCCGTGCAAAGGTGGCAGCAACAGGACGTCTGCAGTGGTCTGGTAAATCGCTCCCTGGAGAAGTTCTATACACATAGTATTAACCCTGCGTCTGTACTGATCTGCCATATTGTGGGAAAATGTGCCAAGGTATTGGTCCAGTTTGGTACGGTCGGTAAAGCACTGCGTACCTTGACCTTGTTCCAAGGTTCGTAGGTTCGAGTCTCCTTCGGCCAGAGATCAGTATATATATATATATATATATATATATATATATATATATATATATATATATATATATAATAATATATATCAATATAGGGAGTAGTGTATATTTCAGTCTCACAAGATAAGAACATACACGACGTGAATCTTATCTTTGTGATCTTAAGTCGTATATTAAAGTCAGATCAGTGACCTGAGTCAGGGTCAGGATCAAATGACCCCTGGGCAAGGCTTGTGAGAGCGTCAGGTTTCCACTGGCCTTACGGGTCTTGAAAAACTGGAGTTGTGAAGCAATCACAGGAAAAGTGAGCATTATATTCTTGTGTATGCAAATTATTATGCATATAATGGTGGCAGTTTCTCACTTAATATGAGGGTTACGAGCTTAAACGTATTTCTTATATTCCTTTACTGAACGTATTTCTTGTATTACTCTAATGATCAGATTTCGGCTTGTCTGATTAGCACTCAGAACTGAAGCAAGTTCTTGGCTGGCTTTGGGAAAGGTTTGCTGGATGAGAATGATTAGTTTTGAGAAGGTCTTGCCTAGTATAGGCCAGTAGGCCTGCTGCAGTGCTCTTCCATTCTCAGATGTATTTAAAAGGTCACTTGAAAGGTATATTTCGGTTTTTTAAACTTAGTTTGCACCAAAGGTATATTTTATGTTCTTTTAAAATAAATTGTTTTCTATTTATCATTTTTTAAAGAAAATTATAATAAATTTTGCTGTGAGTATATTTTACATTTTTTATGGCTATTTGCATTTTTTCCTCTTAAGATTATTTGGTGTTTCCAATTATTTTGACCTTATAAGATTAATAATAACCAGGATGTGCTAAGGTCTGACCTTTTTCGTGTAAACTATTTTGGATAACACAATAATGAGACTGACAGTAGTGACTTGAGCAAGAGAGGTGCACTCTCGGCACTCTTCGTACGTGCACTCAAGATGTGCAGTGCACAGCACTTGCAACCAGAACACAACGTTATCAATTCGCAATTCGGAAGATTTGGCAATTACAAATAGTCTACACGTAAGGGTCAAACAAGGGGTGATACGAGTTAAGCGAAGATTAATGACGCTGTAGACAATTGCACACACGGCCAGTAGTGAAGATGACTATTGTTGTTAAACGAACGCGCGCAGTTGCGCAACGAAGGTGAATTATGGCATGAGGTGAAAATGAACCACAAACACCACCACACGATCATCATCACCACCAAAAGTTGAAACCAGGACCACCTTCTCTGTGTCCTGGTAACTTGCCTGGAGAACTGAACACCTTGTGTGGGGTTCTGAACCCTCCGCTTGCTTCATAAATATTTTCCGGCAGTGTTTATGTATATTGTACGTGTATTGTACGTATGCATGTGTGTGTACGTATATGTACATGTGCCTGCGTGCGAGTGTTCAATTATATTAATAGCTGTGTGGTGGTTTAGAGTTGATTGTAGTGGAATACCAGACTTGTGCAAGTGTTCTGACCCCTGTCAAGACGACCTGCCCGTCCTTGACACACCTGTCTCCCTCACACACCTGTCTCAGCTCACACACCTGTCTCCCCTCACACACCTGTCTCCCCTCACACACCCGTCTCCCCTCACACACCTATCTCCCTCACACCTGTCTCCCCTCAACACCTGTCTCCCCTCACACACCTGTCTCCCCTCACACCGTCTCCCCTCACACACCCGTCTCCCTCACACCCTGTCTCCCTCACACACCGTCTCCCATCACACCTGTCTCCTCACACCTGTCTCCCTTCACACACCTGTCTCAGCTCACACACCTGTCTCCCCTCACACACCTGTCTCCCCTCACACACCCGTCTCCCCTCACACACCTATCTCCCCTCACACACCTGTCTCCCTTCACACACCTGTCTCAGCTCACACACCTGTCTCCCCTCAAACACACCTGTTCCAGCTCACACACCTATGTCAGCTCACACACCTGTGTCAGCTCACACACCTGTCTCAGCTCACACACCTGTGTCAGCTCACACACCTGTCTCAGCTCACACGCCTGTCTCCCCTCATACCTGTCTCAGCTCACACACCTGTCTCAGCTCACACACGTCTCAGCTCACACACCTGTCTCTCCTCACACCTGTCTCAGCTCACACACCTGTCTCAGCTCACACACGTCTCAGCTCACACACCTGTCTCTCCTCACACCTGTCTCAGCTCACACACATGTCTCAGCTCACACACCTGTCTCCCCTCACACCTGTCTCCCCTCACACCTGTCTCAGCTCACACACCTGTCTCCCCTCACACCTGTCTCAGCTCACACACCTGTCTCCCCTCACACCTGTCTCAGCTCACACACACAAAGACAGAGTCAGAAAGACAGAAAGAGGGAGAGAGAGAGAGAGATAGCTCAGCAGGCAACAGCAACAGTTTAATTAAACTGCCCCGCCGGAATATCTCTATATTAGGGAAGTGGAAGTTATTTTTCAATGCAAAAACATAACTATTTATAAAAAATATTTTATGCATTATTATATTAGTTTTGGTGTTGTAGGACCTACACAAACTGGTAGTGGCTTTGTTGGTGGTGGTAGTGGCTTTGTTGGTGGTGGTAGTGGCTTTGTTGGTGGTGGTAGTGGCTTTGTTGATAGTGGTAGTGGCTTTGTTAGTGGTGGTAGTGGTTTTGTTGATAGTGGTAGTGGCTTTGTTGATGGTGGTAGTGGCTTTGTTGATGGTGGTAGTGGCTTTGTTGATGGTGGTAGTGGCTTTGTTGGTGGTGGTAGTGGCTTTGTTGGTGGTGGTAGTGGCTTTGTTGATGGTGGTAGTGGCTTTGTTAGTGGTGGTAGTGGTTTTGGTGGTGGTAGTAGTGAGGCTGGAGCTGGTGGTGAGTGGCCTGGGTGGTTGACCTGTGGTGAGTTTCAGCCTTGTTGAGTGGGTGCAGCCTCGCTGGTGAGGTTGCAGCCTCGCTGTGAGGCTGAAGCCTCCACTGGGTGAGGTTGCAGCCTCCGATGGGTGAGGTTGCAGCCTCCGCTGGGTGAGGTTGCAGCCTCCGCTGGGTGAGGTTGCAGCCTCCGCTGGGTGAGGTTGCAGCCTCCGCTGGGTGAGGTTGCAGCCTCCACTGGGTGAGGTTGCAGCCTCCGCTGGGTGAGGTTGCAGCCTCCGCTGGGTGAGGTTGCAGCCTCCGCTGGGTGAGGTTGCAGCCTCCGCTGGGTGAGGTTGCAGCCTCCGCTGGGTGAGGTTGCAGCCTCCGCTGGGTGAGGTTGCAGCCTCCACTGGGTGAGGTTGCAGCCTCCGCTGGGTGAGGTTGCAGCCTCCGCTGGGTGAGGTTGCAGCCTCCGCTGGGTGAGGTTGCAGCCTCCGCTGGGTGAGTTGCAGCCTCCGCTGGGTGAGGTTGCAGCTTCCGCTGGGTGAGGTTGCAGCCTCCCTGGGTGAGGTTGCAGCCTCCGCTGGGTGAGGTGCAGCCTCCACTGGGTGAGGTTGCAGCCTCCGCTGGGTGAGGTTGCAGCCTCCGCTGGGTGAGGTTGCAGCCTCCGCTGGGTGAGGTTGCAGCCTCCGCTGGGTGAGGTTGCAGCCTCCGCTGGGTGAGGTTGCAGCCTCCGCTGGGTGAGGTTGCAGCCTCCGCTGGGTGAGGTTGCAGCCTCCGCTGGGTGAGGTTGCAGCCTCCGCTGGGTGAGGTTGCAGCCTCCACTGGGTGAGGTTGCAGCCTCCGCTGGGTGAGGTTGCAGCCTCCGCTGGGTGAGGTGCAGCCTCCGCTGGGTGAGGTGCAGCCTCCGCTGGGTGAGGTTGCAGCCTCCGCTGGGTGAGGTTGCAGCCTCCGCTGGGTGAGGTGCAGCCTCCGCGGGTGAGGTTGGAGCCTCCGCTGGGTGAGGTTGGAGCCTCCGCTGGGTGAGGTTGCAGCCTCCGCTGAGTGAGGTTGGAGCCTCCGCTGGGTGAGGTTGCAGCCTCCGCTGAGTGAGGTTGCAGCCTCCGCTGGGTGAGGTTGCAGCCTCCGCTGGGTGAGGTTGCAGCCTCCGCGGGGTGAGGTTGGAGCCTCCGCTGGTTGAGTTGCAGCCTCCGCGGGGTGAGGTTGGAGCCTCCGCGGGGTGAGGTTGAGCCTCCGCTGGGTGAGGTTGCAACTCCGCGGGGTGAGGTTGCAGCCTCCGCTGGGTGAGGTTGCAGCCTCCGCTGAGTTGAGGTTGCAGCCTCCGCTGGGTGAGGTTGCAGTCTCCGCGGGGTGAGGTTGCAGCCTCCGCTGGGTGAGGTTGCAGCCTCCGCTGGTTGAGGTTGCAGCCTCCGCTGGGTGAGGTTGCAGCCTCCGCTGGGTGAGTGCAGCCTCCGCGGGGTGAGGTTGCAGCCTCCGCTGGGTGAGGTTGCAGCCTCCGCTGGGTGAGGGTGCAGCCTCCGCGTGGTGAGGTTGCAGCCTCCGCTGGGTGAGGTTGCAGCCTCCGCTGGGTGAGGTTGCAGCCTCCGCTGGGTGAGGTTGCAGCCTCCGCTGGGTGAGGTTGCAGCCTCCGCTGGTTGAGGTTGCAGCCTCGCTGGTGAGGTTGGAGGACTCCCGGAGGCAGTTGTCTAGTTGTGGTTATCAGAAAGTGGATTCACTGCTCAGTAAACATCCTCTTCTTCAAGTTTTAACATCGTGGTTAGAGCTAGCAGTTGCTAGCAACTGCTAGCAACTGCTAGCAACTGCGCTCCAGGTTGGCTGGTTAGTGAGGCTTAAGTCTGTCGACTACACGAGGGTCATTAGCATTGTGTATCAGCTGTTCACTACCAGTTAAGAATACTTTAATCCCTAAAATGGGGATTAAAGTATTTTCTCAGTGTATATACACAGAGACATACACTTCTCGGTGTAAATATTGCGTTGCAAGTCGTCATGACCGTAAACAGTGCATGAGGGATACCCACGCTTGTAGTCACCAAGTCGCTCCACAATATAGTATATATATACCGTGAACTGTATGTCTCTCAGTATATATATATATATATATATATATATATATATATATATATATATATATATATATATATATATATATATACTATATATAAAACACTGATCTCTGGCCGACGGAGACTCGAACCGACGAACCTCATGACAAGGTACGCAGTGATTTGCCGACCGTACCACACTGGACAATACCTTGGCATCCAGCTCACGCTAGACGTTGATCCAAGGCAGCCAGCTTTCAGGCAGGAGGCTTACAGCTTTTCATCTCACCCCTGCATGCATCGACACAACTAGAGATTTTTACAATGCTAGGAATTCGCAAGAGCAGCCGAAATATTCTTGCGAATATGGAAATGGTCAGTCCCTCAGCTCTTGACTGGAGATGGTCAGTCCCTCAGTCTTGACTGGAGATGGTCAGACCCTCAGTCTTGACTGACGATGGTCAGTCCTTCATCCTTGACTGGAAATGGTCAGTCCCTCAGTCTTGACTGGAGATGGTCAGACCCTCAGTCTTGACTGGAGATGGTCAGTCCCTCAGTCTTGACTGGAGATGGTCAGACCCTCAGTCTTGACTGGAGGTGGTCAGACCCTCAGTCTTGACTGGAGATGGTCAGTCCCTCAGTCTTGACTGGAGATGGTCAGACCCTCAGTCTTGACTGGAGATGGTCAGTCCCTCAGTCTTGACTGGAGATGGTCAGTCCCTCAGTCTTGACTGGAGATGGTCAGTCCCTCAGCCTTGACTGGCGATGGTCAGTCCCTCAGTCTTGACTGGAGATGGTCAGTCCCTCAGTCTTGACTGGAGGTGGTCAGACCCTCAGTCTTGACTGGAGATGGTCAGTCCCTCAGTCTTGACTGGAGATGGTCAGACCCTCAGTCTTGACTGGAGGTGGTCAGACCCTCAGTCTTGACTGGAGGTGGTCAGACCCTCAGTCTTGACTGGAGATGGTCAGACCCTCAGTCTTGACTGGAGATGGTCAGTCCCTCAGTCTTGACTGGAGATGGTCAGTCCCTCAGTCTTGACTGGAGATGGTCAGTCCCTCAGTCTTGACTGGAGATGGTCAGTCCCTCAGTCTTGACTGGAGGTGGTCAGACCCTCAGTCTTGACTGGAGGTGGTCAGACCCTCAGTCTTGACTGGAGAGTGGTCAGCCCTCAGTCTTGACTGGAGATGGTCAGTCCCTCAGTCTTGACTGGAGATGGTCAGTCCCTCAGTCTTGACTGGAGATGGTCAGTCCCTCAGTCTTGACTGGAGATGGTCAGTCCCTCAGTCTTGACTGGAGATGGTCAGTCCCTCAGTCTTGACTGGAGATGGTCAGTCCCTCAGTCTTGACTGACGATGGTCAGTCCCTCAGTCTTGACTGGAGATGGTCAGACCCTCAGTCTTGACTGGAGGTGGTCAGACCCTCAGTCTTGACTGGAGATGGTCAGTCCCTCAGTCTTGACTGGAGATGGTCAGACCCTCAGTCTTGAGTGGAGATGGTCAGTCCCTCAGTCTTGACTGGAGATGGTCAGTCCCTCAGTCTTGACTGGAGATGGTCAGTCCCCTCAGTCTTGACTGAGATGGTCAGTCCCTCAGTCTTGACTGGAGATGGTCAGACCCTCAGTCTTGACTGGAGATGGTCAGTCCCTCAGTCTTGACTGGAGATGGTCAGACCCTCAGTCTTGACTGGAGATGGTCAGACCCTCAGTCTTGACTGGAGATGGTCAGTCCCTCAGTCTTGACTGGAGATGGTCAGACCCTCAGTCTTGACTGGAGATGGTCAGACCCTCAGTCTTGACTGGAGATGGTCAGTCCCTCAGTCTTGACTGGAGATGGTCAGCCCTCAGTCTTGACTGAGATGGTCAGTCCCTCAGCTTGACTGAGATGGTCAGTCCCTCAGTCTTGACTGACGATGGTCAGTCCCTCAGTCTTGACTGACGATGGTCAGTCCCTCAGTCTTGACTGGAGATGGTCAGACCCTCAGTCTTGACTGGAGATGGTCAGACCCTCAGTCTTGACTGGAGATGGTCAGACCCTCAGTCTTGACTGGAGATGGTCAGACCCTCAGTCTTGACTGGAGATGGTCAGACCCTCAGTCTTGACTGGAGATGGTCAGTCCCTCAGTCTTGACTGGAGATGGTCAGACCCTCAGTCTTGACTGGAGATGGTCAGTCCCTCAGTCTTGACTGGAGATGGTCAGACCTTCAGTCTTGACTGGAGATGGTCAGACCCTCAGTCTTCTGACATGGTCAGACTCAGGTCGACTGGAGATGTGCCCTCAGTCTTGACTGGAGATGGTCAGAACCTCAGTCTTGACTGGAGGTGGTCAGACCCTCAGTCTTGACTGGAGATGGTCAGACCCTCAGTCTTGACTGGAGATGGTCAGTCCTCAGTCTTAAGCGACAGCATGCAGCCAGACCATATACTTATGTGCTCAAGACAATATGACACAGCCTCTGAGGGGGTCACCTCTGTGGTCACTGATGCTGGCGTTCAAGATGCCAGAAACTTGGCGTACATAAACCTGGCCACAGCTTCCGCAGGGCGTCATACAGACGCCGGTCGCGTTGGACTTAAATGCAGTTTTTTTCTCATCTTTCTCTTCATTCATCTCTCCTCACTGAATTCGTTTCCACTACTTGAAACATCCTTTATGGAATAAGTCACTGCGTCTGATTTTTTGGTGGTTATTCTACGTATGATAATAGTATTTGTACCTAAATTAACTTGCACTGTGTGGCAGGTCTTGTCCAAACACACGTCACCGATTTATTTCCACTAAATTCTCTTTTCATTATAATTATTATTATTATTATTATTTTTATTATTATTATTATTATTATTATTATTATTATTACTGGGAAGCGCTAAACCCGCAAGGCTATACAGCGTCTTTGTTAAGTAGAATTAGGCTGGATTAAATTTGCGTATATTTTAGCAAGGTCTGGGGAGGTGTTTGAAATTTGGCGCTTAATTTAAAAATTTCTTCGCCTTTCTAAATGAAAAAAAAATATATAAAGAAATGCACCAAAAATAGAAAAGCCTCCCTAGAATGACCCACTGGAGACTTGTCTAATTAAATTATTATAAGAATGAGGGAACGTTGAAGAGGTAAGGGTGACAACGCCTCGGTAATGATGGGCACTCAGACTGAACCCAAGGAAGTGGAGGTTAGTTTACGTTGTATCAAGAGCCCCTTCATCACTATCAAGAGCCCCTTCATCACTATCAAGAGCCCTTTCATCACTATCAAGAGCCCCTTCATACTATCAGAGCCCTATCACTATAGAGCCCTTCATCACTATCAGCCCTTCATCACTATCAGGCCCTTATTCACTATCAGCCCCTTCATCACTATCAAGAGCCCCTTCATCACTATCAAGAGCCCCTTCATCACTATCAAGAGCCCCTTCATCACTATCAAGAGCCCCTTATTCACTATCAAGAGCCCCTTCATCACTATCAAGAGCCCCTTCATCACTATCAAGAGCCCCTTCATCACTATCAAGAGCCCCTTCATCACTATCAAGAGCCCCTTCATCACTATCAAGAGCCCCTTCATCACTATCAAGGCACCCCATCCCCGGAAATTTTCGATTTATTAGTCAATAAGGCCCATGAGGGTGTAGCTACTGCAGGAGCAGATGTATTAAGGAACAACAAACCACAATACCGAGACTGGAACAATACACAAGTAACCCGCGCGTAGGAGAAGCTTATGACGACGTTTCGCCCCGTCTTGGAACATTAACTAGTAGGTACTAGAAGGTAGCTCCAGCTAGGGCAGTAGCAGTTTAGAAGCAGGACAGACCAAGCAGCAGAAGCAGTAGGGACAAAAGGCTGTAAGAGCAGAAATAAATCAATATCCCAACAGAGTCCCGTCGATATTATTGAAGACTAAGACTACACACAGGTCAAGTCTTCAGTGGGGAAAAACGTTTCGCTCTGTGTATAGCTACGTCAAGCCATGACTTGATGGCTTGGCTTCATCAAGCCATGACTTGATGGCTTGGCTTCATCAAGTCATGGCTTGTTGCTGTGCAACGTATCTTGACGGGAACAAATCTCACAGCTTAAGCCACTGCAATAGAGGGCGCAAGAAGACATCGTGTGAGGGGCGCTCCTGAGCCGTGTTGAGACAGCTGCGCTTTATTACACCTGCGCACAGCGACTACTGTGGTGGTGGTTGTCACACACACACAGGGAGGGTTTAAGCAATGAGAATAGAAGAATGCTCCACGAAGTCATACTTTGTGTCTCCCCTTTTGTAAATATTGATTATACTTGATGCCAGGTATGTTAATGGTTACTGGTCGTGGAGGAGGGTACGTGGAGGGACCTGGATGGTGCGTGGAGGGCCATGGAGGACGCTTGGAGTGGAGTTACACAGCCCAGTCAGGTTATTTAAGCCCACTTACCCATACCCTGATATCTTCCCTCCCTCATCCTACTTACCCTTACCTGATATCTTCCCCCTCATCCTACTTACCCATACCCTGATATCTTCCCTCCCTCATCCTACTTACCTATCCTCCCTTCTTCCCTCACCCTGCTTGCCCTCCCTTCCTCACCCTTCCATCTTCACTTTACTGATGTTTATTGTACGTCAAGATACCTCTGCTTCTAGTCCTCTTTCTGCTGTCTCTGTGTTAGAGACACCAGTCTCTGATCACCACCTCCTGCGTCTCTCTGGCTGTGAGACATCTGTTGTGTCCTCAGCAAATCGTCTCAGGTTACAGACAGGGTTACATAAACGCAAGGATAAGTGTATACTGGATACAAATAGAAGTGTGTAGGATTTGCCTGGTATCTTGCGTATTCACAAGACTACCGAAATTCATTGCAATCTTGCCGAAGAGAAAAATATTTATCAGGCTTCTCTTTCACACTTGTATGATATGTAAGTATTTAAGTACAGGTACACATAACTAGAGTTACACAAATTACCATACATAGTAACATATGTGTAAATGTCATAGGTTAACCCAAAAAAGTCATACAAAGTGACTTATTTCCATTTGGGTTTTCGCCTCCCATGGTGATTGCTGTGTACCGACCTACTACCTTCATTTCACACTCATATGACAGGACGTCAGTTACCTACGTAGGTACCATTGTGATGGTATAGGTGTCCCACTGGCTGTGAGACACTCTTTTAATGCCCTCATTACCAGAGACAACCCACGAGAAACGTGGATAAAAATACATTTCACTTCCAAGCTGTCAGCTATTAGAGAGCTGGGAATGCGGGAGTGTCTCGCCTGGTACCCACACCGCCCCCCTGATGGGAGTGTCTCGCCTGGCACCCACACCGCCCCCCTGATGGAGAAAGCCGTCCTCTTGTACACAGAGTTATTATTCTCATGGGAAATGTTTAAACAGAATTCTCCTTCGCGGGGAAAGCATTTGCATGACTGGAAGCGATTATTTTATCTGGTGGGAAGATCTCAACCTCGTAAGGGAGAACTCAAATTACATTTACTTTGAATTATTCGATGTTGTAGTCTGGTGGAAGACTGCTAATCCTCGCGGTATTATTAATGCAAATATAATGCTGCATATTCCAGGCACTGATTTTCCAGCTGCGGATATTCCCGACTAACAACTTTCAAAAGTCTGGAACTTGTATTAAACTTGTATCGCACTGAAACATAAATAACAAAAATGCCGAATGCTATAGTCAATTCAGTCATATTAAGTCTGAATGGATATTTAAATTTCAAAGGGAAAAAAATTACAGAGAAAGTCGTGTTTACCTTGAAGAATGAGACACTTGTGCAGTGTTTACCTTGAAGAATGAGACACTTGTGTAGTGTTTACCTTGAAGAATGAGACACTTGTGCAGTGTTTACCTTGAAGAATGAGACACTTGTGCAGTGTTTACCTTGAAGAATGAGACACTTGTGCAGTGTTTACCTTGAAGAATGAGACACTTGTGCAGTGTTTACCTTGAAGAATGAGACACTTGTGCAGTGTTTACCTTGAAGAATGAGACATTTGTGCAGTGTTTACCTTGAAGAATGAGACACTTGTGCAGTACGTATTTGGGAATCTTTATTGAGGAAACGTGTCGTCAGCCAGTGGTTTCTTCAGTCCAGTACAAAGAAGAACGGTGGAAAATAGAAGAGATTGAGTTAAATACTTTGACATATTAGAAAACGTTTCGGTCCTGGAACCTTGATCACTTCTTTTTTAACCTCTGTATGACAGAAACGATCATGGTTCCAGGACTGAAACGTTTTCCAGTATGTCTTAATGTTTGCTCAAGAGACTTTCTAAACCAGCTTTGATTATTTACGTTCCTTCATCGTTCCCATTGTTTCTATGGTTGACATACG